>JAYDZE010150456.1:0-22395 GCA_034509125.1 Monilaria moniliformis
TTCTTCGTTGCTTGGCTGGGCAAACCCAGATGGCGACGCCGTCGCAACTGGGTTTGCAGCCGCCGACTCTTCCGTTCGCTCTATGGCCGCCGTCTCTCACGAATTAGGGCTGATGGTTGTGAGGTTGTGATGATTTCGGATGGTGAGATATTGGGTCTTGTTTGTTCGATTGGTGAGATCTGGCTTGTTTGTTCGATTATTGGGGTCTGGTATTTGTTTGTCCGTTCGAATGGTTTCGCTTGGTGTAAGGCTGTGATGATTTTGTTTACAAAATCTGAGCCAATGTTCTTGTTCGACTGATTTCGTTTCTGGGTTGGATTTTGTTTGATTTCGATTTATTTTTGTGGCTGTGATGATCAAACCATCCAGATCTGAGCCCATTCTTCCCTTAATTTCGACTTTTGATTTCGTTTCTGCGTTGGATTTCGTTTGATTTCGATATATTTTTGGTTCTGTTGGTCTTTCTGGGTTCGATTTTTGGTGTTTTTGTTTTGATTCTTGGTTCCGCCGATAAAGGGTGAGACATGCATGGATTCCGATCATTCATTTCGCCGGAGTTGGCCATGGCCGCCGGCAGTTTCAATTGGCCACTAATTGGACTAATCTATTAATCATGATTAACTTAACTAAATTAATTGATAAATCTTAATTTTACTTCATAAAATAACTACTAAATTGAAACCAGCTAAATTGTCTAAATAAAATGACTTCATAAAATGACTTCATAAATCTTAATTTGGTTTAATGATGCATTAATTATAATTAATTACAAATAATTAAAATTAATTTGGTTTAATAGTCATTGATACAGCCGATTATTAATTGGAACAAAAAACTGTGTTTTACTATTAATCACTACTTAGTTATTAATTAACAATTTGTTAACAGTATAATCAATCAAAAAAATTAATAAACAAATGTAATTAATCATCAATTATGCCCAATAATTAATTATAGTAAGTATTAATTAATGAATTGTTAATTAATTAATTAGGTAGTTAATTATTAATTTAATTAATTTTAATCTTTTAATCATGATTAAATTTATTTAAATTATTTAACAAATCTGAATTTATACAAAATTAATCTTGAGCAAAATTATTAATAAGTCATTTATATTGAGCAAAATCTTAATAAAGTATTTAGCAAGCATTAATTATTTCTTGAATTTTCACCAAATTATTGTATTTTATCAATCTTGTAATTAATTGATAAATTAATTAATTAAACAATGCTTTAATTAGTAAAATAAAATAAATAAATCTATATTTTTTTACTAAGGGTAAAACTGTCATTTCACATCTTATCTATTATATTATCTAACCTACCAAACACCATATTTATTTTTATCTTAATTTTTATCTTACCTACCAAACAACAACATTAAATCCTTATCTTGTTGAAACAGTAAATTTTTATCTTAAAGCCCATCTTACCTTATCTAACCCATCTTATCTCATCTAGGCTACCAAACGGGCACTAATTGTTTTGATCTAGACCACTTGTAATTAAAAAAAAAAGTTATTTATATTATATTATTTAGTTGATTAAGAGTTGGTGGTGGTCAACTACATAAATTCCAATCTACTAGGCAAATATAGTGGCCGCCTACGTATATTGAATTGAAAGTCATAATAATAATAAAAAATTAGCATAATGGTAGAAATTTATTTATTTATTAGTGCAATGTGAATGTGATTGTGAGCTGGATTTTTTTTTCTGCGAGTTGACGAATACCAGTACAAATTGGTGGGTTTCATGTCAATATAAGATGGCCGGTGCTATAATGAATCGGAATTCATGACGTGTATTTTCAGAGTTTCCTAATTAATAAATAATGACTTAACAAATCGTTTTCCACCACAATTAAAAATTAAAGGGTGCAAATCCATAATTTTACAAATCATGTTGCCAATTTCATTCAAGTAGTTATTATTGATTCGTCTAGGATTAATGGACAACTATGAGTTACTTGTCAATTCTTGAAAAATTTGTCCTTCTTGATTTGAGATCCATTCTTTCTTAAATAGGTTTCTCCACCAATTCCTGTAATTCGATTATTATTTATTAGCTCTTCCTGATTTTTGTGGACTTGTGCTTATTAATATGATCAATAGTTTAGAATATTTTTGCTACGACCTCATTATTTCGGTCATTTAATTGATATTATCGATAATTTATGATATTATTACATGAGATATACTCCATCCGTCCACCAATTACAGTCCCATTGGTGGACGGCACAGATTTTAATGTACAATTGGTAAAGTAAGAGAGATAGAGAAAAAAATTGATTGGAGAGAGAAAAAGTAGTATATAAAGTAGGAGAGAGAAGAAGAAAAAGTGATTGGAGAGATAAAATGTGGTGGGTCCTAGTGATATAAGTTGTAAATAAATTGATGTTTAGGGGTATTGTATTTTGAGAAAGTTTCCATAAATGGAATGAGACTATTTTTTGTGGACGGACCAAAATGGCAAAACAGGACTATTTTTGGTAGACGGAGAGAGTATAATCTATAATTTAAATTGATGTTACCTAAATAGAAATGATCAATTTTGATAATAATTTTTTTTGTTATCCTCTTGAAAAACATATTTTTAGCCATTCCCATTTTTTTTTAAAGCGATAGTATATTAAATCAAGATAAACGTGGTAAACAGGATTCAACAATCATGTTCAAAATTGTCATTCCAAACTGCTGCAGTAATAAAAGAATTAGAGAATTGCTCTAAACTAATAGGCCACCTTTTATTAGCATAAATAAACTTTTAATTTCTCCTCCACGCATGGCGGTGACTCGGCTCCCCTACGCCGCGCTCCACCTACATCAGCTTCCATGATTCCATTCACCAATCTAGTGTTGGTGGTGAAATGATAAAATGGTGAATTAATTGCTCAAGGATCGTAATATAATGGTATATTCCTCTTATTTATATATAAAGAAATAGATCTTTAATGGAGGTGACTGAAAAAACACTTGAGAAAATACTTTTTTATGTTTCTCCCTTAATTTTATTGATATAATTATTAATTGGCTTCATAGGTAATGAATAATTATAATTATATTGAGGAGCGGACGCAGTAATTTAATTTGGTAGTGGTTATGTATTCGAGTTTGATATTTTGAGACAATTATTTTCATATGGATCGTTATGATGATGGGTGCTTTTGCACAGTAATTCACATAAAATGCCGAAAATTCAACAATGTTAAACGAACAAAAATAAGAATTTTTCAGCTTGGTAGGAGCTTAAGTCTTTCTTGTATATATATATATGTGTCCGCTGTTGATTATATTTTAATCGTTGTTGTGTTAAAATTAATATAACAAACAATTAATATTATTTAAATCTCAAGACTAGAAAAGGTCGCATAGAAATAACCGTGTATGGTCCACAAAAATCTCAAAACGCAGATAATAAATAAATTAATTAATTATATAGTAGATGTGAAAAATAGTTTCCGTTGAGTAATTTTGTATCTAGGGATAAGAAATAATGGGTAGTGTAAGTGCCTAATTATCGATATTCGGACCAAACAAAATATGAATAGATACTCGCTTGTTTGTAGTTTTCAAATCCCACAAAATTTAATCAATTTATTTTTAAAAATCAAGTTGTTTTGACATAGTCCGGAAATCTGAATTTTCTGAAAACAGCTATAGGATTTTGCTCTTATCCATTTTATTTTTTTAAATAATGTACTAGCGTATTCTAGGAACATTTTTCATTCATCTTCGGGAGTATTTTAATAAAGATCATTGTTCATCTCTCTCTCTCAAACACACAACATATATATACACACACACGCTTATTCACATAAATAAGTTAATTAAATTATGTATATGTATAATTACTGTACAAATAATAAAAGATTTTCAAATGGCAATGCAGTGCAGCTCAGTTGGTAAAACGTTTTCTCTTCAACCAATAGACTTGAAATTCAAGTCATTTCGGGGTGGGTGTGTTTATAAATCTAAGAAAATGAAAAGTTTTCAAATAATTGTGTGGCACTATTACATAGATATTTAACAGACAGTAAGATGTATATCCAACCTCCCTTGAGAGTAAGATTGAATTTCATCAATCAATTATAAGTCAAGCACGTTGGACAAAGTTTTGAATACCAAAATCTTAATTTCATCAATGGATTATAGGTCAAACATGTCGGACAAAGTTTTAAACACCAAAAACTTTTAAATGAAGAACTCACATGCACAAAGCACCCTAGAGTTAAAGCTTTCAATCCTAGTTTGCCTGAAATTGTCGAAGTTAGTGATGCTACTACATGAAGAACTATGACGTATTTTATCTTACACAAAGAAGTCTTATGGACTTGGCTATCGATTTCTCTACCACAAAAAAAACTCAAAAAATGATTATTTGTTTTCTATTCTAGTCCAATTTCACATTTTTTGATTTTGATCTCACTTGTTCTCTTTCCAAATTCCTAAGCAGTTGTATCTAACACTACGATCTTTCCAACTTCTCTCAGTCAGTTAGCTAATATCCACGACTTTTGCAGTCGTCTTAGCTGGAAGTTGAGAGCAAAAATAAAATAATAATTGTATAATACTTTGGCGCATGATCAATTCGTCGGTTGTACTAAATTATTTGATCAGATAAAATTCAGAGTTTTTCGACAATAAGTATGTGATGTTCCTCAGAATACGAACCAGAGCAGGGAAATTAACCAGACAGAAATTGATAAGGCCGAAAACAAGTAGTTATTTTCTACTTTCGATAATTGCTAAAAAGTCCCTTGAAAATTCGAAAATTAAATTTCGGATGAATTTTCGACCCCAGCCAGGGGCTCTGCCCCCTGGACCCCGCTACCGGGGATGCTGCCCCCCGGACCATATCCCTTAGGGGCTTCGCCCCTAAGATCATAATAAATTCAAATAAGCGTGCACTCCGCACCTCCAAACTTATATGATGTTTTATTATGACGATATTGGCCAATTAATTTAATCCAATTACACTAAAATATCCAACATCAACAAGTGATGTTATATATTAAAGTGGAGCAACAACGTCGCAATAAATTATATGATCAACACGAAACACGAATCTTGAATCTTGATGGAAACAAACTCACGAAATGATTCGATTTAAAATTATAGCATGCCCATTTTATAAATGGCACGAGTTCGTCTGATCGAATCACTTGCCGTGTTTCTTGGCTGTATAGTGACACTCACATGGGTTCACGTTCAAAATGTGATATATATTTAGAATAGAGATCCACGAACATGTAACATATATGACTTTGATCGACTAAAGACAATAACTTATAGGCTGTGCCACAAAAGAAGATTTTAAGTTGATATCGTCATATATCTTTATGTAAGTCAAGTAGTTCAATTGAATAATTGATCTCCCTTGTATCTTATGGGTGATTTGCGTACATGTCATGAAAATTGAGAAATCTTTATGCACTAGGCGATATTGCATGGTTGGAATTGTACGTTGAACTTGGCGTGAAAATTCTAAACTCTCAGATTTTGTTGGAAACACTCCAAGTGGAATTCAGAAGTGCCACGTAAACTTCGAGTCTTTCACGTCAACTTCAGGCCTTCCACGTCATGGCAAGCCCGAAAGCGTAAGCTGAAGCCGTCATTTCATTTTTACAATTTTCATTAAAGTTCAGACTATTTTTTAATCCTTTTAAGTTAGACCCGTTAGAGTGAGGCATTTTTTTAATTTTGGCCGAGGGAGTGTGTGCCCTCCTTATATCTTTGTTGATTTTGTGATGGTTTTAGTCTTATTTGCTTTAGGCTAGGGTCGGTTTGTGATTTTTGGTGTTCGGTGTTGTTGTTTTTCAAGCTGCTTGCTCACCGCCTTTCGGTTTGTAGCCTTTTTTCTATCAAAAAAAAAAAAAAGTTAGACCCGTTAGACCCATTGTTATAAAACAATCCGAAGTTCGGATTATAAACTACAATTAACCTAAAAAAAATTGTAAATATGATTCTCAAAAAAATTGTAAATATGTTATTATTTTTTCTGTAAGTAACCAAAGAAAAAGAAAAGTACCTACTGAGGTTTGGAGAAGTGGCTTTCTCATTGGGCTTACGAAGCATTCTATTTTAGGAAAAAGCCCAGGCTGTAAATGTATTGTAGAATCCAAAAGATTCATCATCTGCACGTGATCTCACGTGCAGCCATGAATCTTCCACTCACACATAACAGTCACTGAGTCGGTTACTGTTCTGGAATTTTAAATATGAATTTGTATAATTTTTTTTTCTCTAAAAATTAAATAAATGAACGTAAAAATAAATCCACACTCACCAAGCTGCGGCATTTCTCAACTGTACGTTCTTCATAAATTCTTTTGTTTTTCCTTTTCCATCATTTGTATCTTCTGTGATTATTTTCTGAATCATGTCTTCTAGTTTTAGTACCATGTTGTTGTCAGTTGATGAATTAATTATTTTTTGAGCATTTTCGTTTTAATCTATCGAGAATTGATTCGTGCTGCTGCATCTGTGTGCGTAAGCAATGATACTGTAGGTTGTTGGAGCTGCAGATTTTCTCTTTTTGGAACTATTTTTATCTTATAATATGGAAACTGCTGCTAATTTCAATGATAGTTAGAAGGCAAAATTTAGCTGTTAGTTTTCCCCCAATCATCATGATTTTCTGCCTGCGGCCTGTAAATGCAAAAGATAGTATATCGATTGAATAATAGGATTTTTTTTAAAGCAATTCAATCAGGAAACAGTTGATGCTATAATTGTTTGTATTTAGGATTTGGTACTTCCATAATTGGTTTAGGAATTGCATTCATGGCCACTGACTAGTGAACATTTTAGGATCATCAAGAGGAAAACAATAGTTCTAAAAAATCATTTTTGCCACTTCTAGGTGGCGCCACAGGTGGCTTTAAGTTTGTAGGATTGGACTTACATGGATATAAAAATTTGATTACTTTTACATTAGTTTATTTGCTTTCTAAAATTTGGAGGAGGCAGAAATTTGCAAATTGTGCATTTAGGATGATGTTATTCCGATTAAATGAGTTTATTGATTTAGAGTATCTGTATCTCCACCTGACTGACAGAGTGAGATAGAGAAAAATAATGAAGCTGTGAAAATCTTGGGGTTAATTTGGGCGTGGAAAATACAAAGAATTAAAAGGTATAGGGTCATGAAAATTTTGATAGTGTGCATTTGACTTAGACACCGCTATCCTTCTCGTATTCAACCTGTGACTTTTGTTATGATCCTATGTCATCTATAATACTATTTCTTCTTCACAGTGTGGAAGTGGTGGATTGGTGGCATTCATGTGTCACTAACCATCAGTTCCATTGGGTAAATTTTCTTACTTCTTTTTTTGTCCTAATGCGATAAAATTTTTATTGGTGGTTAAAAGTTATGTTGTTTAGAGACGATTTACAGATTTAGGTAGCTTTACTAAAAATGATAAGGAACACGAACACTCGCACTGAACTTATTATTTTTGTTTCTTCATCTTCCATGTATTCTGGTTCACTTGACCAAATAACATGCAAACATTCTTTATACTTGCCATTAGTTTGGTTTGCGAATAGTACTTTGTTCTATTTTCTGAAATTTTGCATCGTCTTTAGTGGGTAAGGACAACTTTCTGATTTTCTCAATATGATAAATTACAAAGTATGCTCTCTTTTTCAGGAACGTAAGTTCAGAACTTACTATAAGACTTGAAATGGACTCAGACAGTATTGAAGACAAACCCTCTTCAATTGAAAATGTCAATTATGGTGAATTGGAGTCTGAATCAAATAATATTGATTCACTTGAAGTTGTATCATGTGGTGGAGACACTATCCACGAACTAGAAAGTGTAGCAGAAAATCTAACAAAAGTTGAGTTAGATATAGCATGTTCGTCTGAGAAGTTGATTAATTTAGATATACTTTTCGAGCATGTGGCTTCAAGAGAAAGTGATTTTGAGTCGTTTTCATTGGTAGAGGATAATACTCAGGAAGGTCCGATGCGGAAAGCATTAGAATTTGACTTCCTATATGGGTTTTTGGACTCTGAAGTTACAGAACTGGAGAATTTTCTATCAGCTCTTCATACTGAGATTGTCAGCTCTCGAAAAGTTGTCACTTCATTCACGCATCTTGGTGATTCGTTTTATGATATAAAAGATAAGTTGCATGATTGTGAGGATTCTTTGAAGCAGTCTTTCAAGCAGGTTTCTGGCTTAAAGGAGCAATCTGCCAACTTCCAGAGGATCTTATTAGCTTCTTCTGGTGATGTAAAATGTAAGTTACTAAATTTCATTTTCCTGTATTAAATCTCCTTAACATGGCAATTTAGTCACTTTTGATTGGGAGGCCATGTTGTCCATCAGGAGTTGCTGTGGTCTATCATATCCACTTTCTGGAGGACTTCTTCTTTTTGATGCCTAGTAGTATTGGATATTCTAATTTAGGATACGTTGGGATTGTAGTCCCATATTCCAGTATATTTTATTGATGTCGCTGCTGCATCCTGAACCCTAGTTCCAGATAGTCACCTCTCAGAGTTGTATGTTATAGAGAATGCGATTCTTTGCTTAATAATAACTCGATCTATTGACAGGGAAAGATAACGAAGAGGTTGGTTGTTTGGAAAATAACAACAATCCAAATTTGAGTCCAAAGAAAAAAATGCAGACAGCAGAACAGCAGAGGAGTATCTTGAGAATGCTGGAGAAGTCTGTGGCTCGGGAATTGGATCTTGAGAAGAAGCTAAGAGAGTCAAGAAAAACTGAAGAAGAGTTAAAACTTCGGCTGCAGCAAGAAGTATTTTGCATGGAACAGGAATCTGAAGATATATTGGAAAGATTGTTTGAGGCAGAAAATAGTGCAGAAATACTCTCCGGGGTTTCAAAAGAAATATTTGGGCGAATCCAGATGGCACAATTTAGTATAAATAGGTTGATTGAACAAGAAGGGGAGTTGAGATCTAAACTTGAAGATTTTAGTGAGCAAAATAAAGAAATGACAGAAAAAGCTTCTGAAGCTGAAAAGAGAGCTGAGATTGCTGAAGCTGAGTGTAAAAGGCTTACAATGTCTAACATGGAGCTTAATACAGATGTCAGCCAATTGAAGAGTAGCATTACTGATGCAACTAATCAGGTGGAACAATTGGAGACACAATTGAAGGATTCTCAGATTAAGCGACAGCATGCAGTGGCATCTGCTGAAGCTAGTCAAGAGAAGCAAAGCATGTTAGATTGCACAATCAAGGATATGGAAAACTTAATTAAAGATCTAAAATCCAAGGTTCTAAGGGCCGAAAGTCAGACAGAGAGTGCTGAAGACAAGTGTATTATATTATCTGAGTCCAATGTGCAACTCATTGAAGAAATAAATTTTCTAACAAGTAGAATGGAACACTTAGAAACCTCTTTGCATCAGGCCGATGAAGCTAAGAAAGAAACTGCAAAAGATATTAGGATGCGGACTAAATTGATTACAGATTTGGTATTGCAGTTGGCACTTGAAAGAGAGCGCCTTCATAAGCAGGTTAGCTACACTTCTTTTCACAATTCAAACTCGTGAAGTTGGTAACAAAGCCTCTTTTGGTCATACTGGGTGTTCATATCATTTTTTTATTGGATTTCCACTCCTTTTACTTTTAAAACAATTTTTTGAGGAGTGTGCATGGAGCTTCTGGATAAGGAGCTCAATAAATTATTCTAAGAAATATTCTCTGGGTGTTTGCCTATGGAGCACATGCAATTGGAGTTTACAGTTTACCCTTGGTTATTTAGGGCGTGCGCCTTTTACATTAAAATAAATTTATGGATGCTTTGTGCACCCAAGTTGCTCGACATGTGCCTGAAATGGGATGTGACATGTGAATAAGAATATCTTTTCCCTGCAGCAGAAGAACTTCATCATCTAAGTTTGTCATAACCAACCATTCCCTATTCAAGGTACTAACTAACTCACGTTTTAAGATGAAAATCATTGCTGAAGGAAAAAAAAAAACTACATTCAACTTTCTCGCTTCTGCATTACCCCTGAACTTTTATTTTTTCCCAATGCTTGTAAGCTTCTATTGATTTTTGAGATCTGTCCTATTCTAGCTAGTATACGTGTATGGCTTATGGCTATAGTTTTGTTCAGAAAACTAGAAAGCAAATTACTTTGTTGTATCTCTTCGAAAGTGGTTTTCTTTACCTCATTCTTCAATGCTAATCTCTATTTTCTATTATTTTAAGATTTATCAATAGAGTTTCTTTATGTGTTTCTACAACAGTTTATCCTAGTAAGATCTTCAATATATTGCCACTATTTTCATAATTTTTATTAAAAAATTATTTAATTGAAAGATTTTAAGGGCAGAACCAGCAGTACCTTTCATAATACTGCAGTCTATTAATTATTTTGGAGTTAAGGAGGATGCAGGCTAAAAACCTTCTTTCAGTATCATACCAAAATGCAAGTCGATTATGGGATCGAAGTCATTTTTTATTGAATACTGCATTTGCATCATATGGTTTGTCATGGATAGATGACATGGAGGATCATATTAATACTGCCATGATGAAGTTCCAAATCTAGAATGTCAAATGACAGTTGGCACACTCCTCTGTGGGCTTAGGCTTGTTACCCTGTTCACTAATTATAGGCTTAGGCTTGTTACCCTGTTCGAATAGATTACAAATAAAAGAAATTTCGCTTGCTAAGGAGGTTGCGAGTATTTTAGTGATTGTGATGTAATAAAGAGATCTATAGCATACTTGGAAATTCTAGAATATTCATTTTTTATTAAGGAATCACCACTTTTCCACTAACAATTATCTCTGTTTCTATTCCAAGATATCATCATTAATAAAGGAGAAGAAAGTTGCAGTGGGGTTCTTACAGCGGGTAAAGGACCCTTCAGTTTCTGTGATTGCAAGCCCTGAAGCTAAAGTAGAAGTAATTAAGCTCTCTAAGAATGATAGCAAGAATGGAAGTCCTGGAAAAGAAGTTAATGAGGAAAAAACAGGCTCTTCAGCCACCAGTTATGAGGTTGGTGCTTCTGTTATTTTCGCCTTCCTTAATATAGTTTACTTGTAAGCATCTTATTTGATTGATGCTGCTCCAAGTTGTCAGTATGGATATTTTAAATCATGTGAATACACTCATACAGGTGTTATACTCTTATATAATTGGGTGGCATGTAAAAGAATAAAATAAAAATAATATCAATCATGTACTTTTTGACTTACCAAAAGATGTTCGGAGTGCATTAGATTGTTAGCTTTTGTCTCAAGCTTATCCTTTCCTCTATCACACAGATCTCTCCTGTAATTTTTGAAAATTGGTCTTCCTTGTAATCTATCTATGTGTTCACTGGGCAAACTGACAGGCAGTCAACACACTGTGTTTCGCCAACTGTTGAGATTGATCCTTGGGGCCTGACCTTCAATTTAAATTTGGGCTAATAGCCAAATCTGACCTGTTATTCAGCGAGCTTGAAAAGGCTCGATTTTAGTTACTTTGCTATTTGGAATCTCTTTCATGTTGTGCAAGGCTTGACATTGTCACATCATGAGTCATGACATCTCCCCCTTCACTTTTGCTGTTCATTTTCATCTACTACTTAGAGACATGCTTTGCAAGACATTATTGTTTACTATTAATGATTTTAAAATATGTTTTATGGGGTTAACGCATGTTTAATGTTTGATTCTAGATGGAAGGCAATGCTCAAAAGGATTCGTCATACACTGATACCAACACAGGGCAGGATGATCCCTCCTCTGAGCTTGACACGATAAGAAATATAGATGCAAGGCAGATGAAATTCAACTATGTTTTGGTGATAGTCCTTATATTTCTTATTCCACCACTCGCAGCTTTTGTGCTTTCTCAGTGAGTTATTGAGACTTGATTGCGTTGGTGCTTATCCTCGGATCGGAGGTGTTCCCTCAGTTGAGCCGATATTGGATAGTAAAGTTGGCAAGACTGTGTAGACGTTGAACGAGGAGCGAGGAACTAATACCTTTTCAGTGTGATGAGGGAAACATTCCATGTTCTAATATGGGAAGAAGCATCTCCTATAATTGTATGTTTTTTTATGGCAGTTTTGTAACTAAGGGTACACGTTATATGCACCTTTCAGAATCTGGATATAAATCAAGAGCTAAATCATGCTGAGGCCAGTCTCTTCGTCTTCCTTTTCCTTTTATCATGTATTTACTGAAACTCCGGTGCGCATCCCTATACGTAATTGATTGCATGAATATTTTGAAGATAAGATTTTTTTTATAAAGTTCTAAATTATCAAATTATACTATATTTTAATATTATAATTTTTTAATAGATGTTGAAGAGTGTGAAGACTATAAGCTTCAAGTGAATAATCAAGTTGAAGTTCTGAAAATTATCGATGTAGAAAAATATTATTAAAGTGTTCAGATTTTAGATACATTTATGAGACATTTGATTCTATACGTCCAAATTATTATTGAACAATTTATTGTATATTTTAAATTATGTAATCTTGGACTTTTTTTGAATATTTTTTACTTTAAATTTTATGCTAGTCATATAATTTATATTTTTAATTTTTGTATATGTCTATATATTATAAACATAAGATCCTTAAAAATAAAAAAGTGCACCGATTAATTTTCATCGTTATCTTTTAACTCGATTAGCCCGTTGGATTAGCTTGAAACCCGAACATTTAGGGTTATAGTTGAAAATTTCTAATTCCATAAAATTCCAATGCGATTAACCGATAACCTGAGTAGGACTATCCGAAACCCGATGGATTGACCCGATTGTCTATCCCTAATTTTAACGATAGAACATTGTTGTTGTTACTTCTACGTCGTAACTTTTTGGTCCAACCCACCCGTTGGTGCACTTTCTTGCAGAACACTTGGGTTTCCAAGAGTATTAATTATATTATATATGCGACATACAGTAAAACTAACTTAATTTAATGCAAAGAATAATAAAGTAGCATAGACATTATATTAGCAATATGCATGTTCCGATCTGGCCAACCAGGCCAGGCTCTGCCAGAGGCTACAGGCCAAACGTACAGGAGCGGGACATATATCCCATCTCAGCCCAGCCTAGGGACAAATTGGCCAACCTTAAACTGAAAGTTTATAAGACTTGAAAATCTTTCATTTTTCCACATTGCTTTTGCCTCTATTGATATGGATTTGAAGGGAATATTTGATATTGAATCTGGAGGCGCTGCTTCCGTGGGGCATGTAATCGTAGACCAAGATCACAGTAGCCGATTAGTGATACCAAGTGGAGGTGGAGTCAGAGTTTGAACGCTCATCTCCGTCCTTTTCCGATAGGCCGCAGCTGAGGAGGATAAGATATAGAGGACAAGGAAGATCATCGTCCTCATACAGGGAAAGAGCTTCTGTTATAGATTTCAAGTAAAAAAACGACTTGAAAAAGTCTTGGCAGCAATGCTACGACAACCCACGGCCGACGGTCCTCTTCTTGCCGCTGCATCGCAAACTCCAGCCTCCTAACAGCGCCGAGGCATGCGACGGCTGTCTCCGCAAATTTGCTCAAGAGAAGTCTTTCTGTAAAATGGATGCGATCGGTTCTCCACTGCAAACGGAGGCTTTTAGGAGAAGATCATTTTGAAGCGGAGGCTTTTGAATGTAATTGCCGTCAGATCAAAGGAAACAATTACCAAACTCATAAGTAGATCAAAATTTGTTCCTTATTTACACCGTGGTGACTCGAACCCCCGACTTATTTTCTTCTATGTTCTCATTTTGTATTTGAATAATTTAAGAATAGCGATTTGTTCCTCTTATATATAATGGGTGGACCAAAAATGGTGTAGTCCAATGAAGATGAATAGTCAATACATAGAGAACAAGTCCAAGAAGTTGTGTTTGGTTTGGAGACAAGTGGAGACAAGACAAAACAAGTTCAATTATACAAATATATAGCCGTCGGTTGTGGTTTGCTCAAACCACGCCCATACTAAATATTAGAAAATATTATTGTATCATCTAATTCCATTGACTTGCAAGTCTTTGCAGCACTTTGTCCTTTGCTCATGACCATTTCATATAATGACCGGAGCTTTTCTGCCTCAAAACTAAATATTTTCTCTTACACTACTCAACCATCATGAAGTTCCATACTATTATTCTCCTCCTTCTTCTCCATATCTTCCCAACAACACCAACGGCTCCTGCCGCGGAGCCCGCGGACCTTATCCTCCTCAACTGCGGCACCTCAGGAATCTTAAACGACACCAGCCTCCGGCGCTGGGTGGGCGATGACCGTTCAAGATTCGGGCCAGCAAACGCTGCTGCCATATCTTTAGCATCCACAGCCTCCAACATGGATCGCAATGTTCCTCCAGTGCCTTATCGGACCGCTCGTGCTTTCAGATACTCTTTCAACTACACTTTTCCGATCAGCAAAGGCCAGAAATTCCTTCGCCTGTACTTCTACCCCAACATCTACTCCGACTACAACACTAGTAAATCTCTCTTCTCTGTCACTGCAAATTCCTTCACTTTACTGAGCAATTTCAGTGCTTTCCTTTATTCCCAGAATTCTTCACAACCATCTTTCGTGAAAGAATTCGTTATCAATATCGGAGATGATAGTCAAGAACTAGTTTTAACTTTCTTCCCCGAGCCATACTCTACTGGTTTCGTGAACGGCATTGAAATTGTGTCAATCCCAGATGAACTCTACTTGCGTAGAAATGAGACCATCAAATATGTGGAGGAATATAGTCAGATAGTTTATCTGGATGACAAGTCAGCTTTTGAGACTCTTTACAGGCTAAATGTTGGGGGCGACAGAGTTAATATTAAAGACGATAGCGGCATGTACCGGGCCTGGTACCCAGATGATGACTACTTAAATGGCAAAGCTGTTGGTAAGACTCCTCGCGCCGCTGACAACCTTGAGGTTAAGACCACCAACAGGACACTTCCATACAATGCTCCAGATATAGTATACAGAAGTGCTAGAGTGACCACGAGTAACACCACCATCTTAAATTGGGAATTTCCTGTGGACTCAGGGTTTAACTATCTCCTCAGGTTGCACTTCTGTGAATTTACGCCGGGTGTAACCAAGTCAGGACAAAGGAGTTTTTCAATTCTCTTAAACAATTTCGCCGCGGATGTTGCAGTCGACGTCGTTGCTCGGGCCGGCGGCCCTCTAATTCCCACCTTCAAGGACTATATAATATGGCTACCTGATTACGACGACGGCCGTGGGAAACAAAACCTGCGTCTGTCTTTGTATGCTGACTCAGGAGATCAACAATATCGTAATGCTGATCAACAATATCGTAATGCTTTCTTGAATGGCCTTGAAATATTCAAGCTCAATCATACCAACGGGAGCCTAGCATCCGCCAACCCTGAGCCCGCGGTGAACTCTTTTCAGCCGACAGCCGCACCACTGAAGCCCAAGCAGGAGAAGAAAAGTCGAGGATCGTCGATTTACGGTGCTACGGGGAGTGTGGTCGGCGTCCTTGCGGTGGTTGGAGTCTCGAGTTTCCTGATTTATCAGCGGCTGCATAAAGTGAACAAGTCATCTCATGGCAGTGTCGCCAAGTCATCCTGGCTATCTCTTTCAAGCACGTCAAGGTCCACAACTAGTACTACTGGCACTGCAGCCGATTCGCACCCTTCGAAATTGTGCAGATATTTCTCGCTCGCTGAGATCAAAGCTGCAACATCCAACTTAGATAGAAACTCCATCATCGGCAGAGGAGGATTCGGGTGCGTGTACAGGGGGGTCATAGACGACGGCGCCACCACTGTGGCGATCAAACGGCTGAACCCGTCGTCCAATCAAGGGGCTCGTGAGTTCCTAACCGAGATCCATATGCTGTCAAAGCTAAGGCACCTCCACTTGGTATCACTAATCGGCTACTGCGACGAGGACGGTGAGATGATCTTAGTCTACGATTACATGGCCCACGGCTCTTTACATGACCATCTCTACAATTCCCACAACCCCCCATTATCATGGAAGCAGCGCCTCCAGATTTCCATGGGCGCTGCAAAAGGATTGCACTATCTCCACACCGGCGCTCAACACACCATCATACACCGTGATGTCAAGTCCACCAACATCCTACTCGACGAGAACTGGGTGGCCAAGATATCCGATTTTGGACTGTCCAAAATGGGAGAGTCGAACGATTCCTTCACACACATCAGTACCAACGTCAAAGGCACCTTTGGTTACTTGGATCCCAAATACCTTTCAACTAATCAATTGACCAGAAAATCAGATGTCTACGCATTTGGAGTGGTTCTGTTTGAACTTGTTTCTGGAAGACCAGCTGTGGATGCAAGGCTCGATGAGGAGCAACATAGCTTGGCTGGATGGGCTCGATTTTGTGTACGAGAAGGACAAGTGGATGGACTCATTGACACCAACCTTGCGGGGCAGATTTCAGCAGCTTGTTTAGATGTATTTGTTGGAATAGCAGGGAGATGCATACACATTCAACCATTGGAAAGGCCTACCATGGCTGATGTGGTGATGGGCCTCGAATTAGCAGCGGCGTTACAGGAGACAACAGTGGTGGAAGATGATGATAATGACGCCGTAAGGATTCGCAGTGATCGGAGCGAGGTGGTTGTTTCTACGGATGAGATATGTGAGACAAATTGTTCAGAATCAATATTATAATTTGTCTAATTTGACTAGTAGAAGCACTATTTTGTTCCTTTTTCAGGATTTCAATTGATTAAAACGCATGTTTTTCTATTATATCTGCAGATCAAGATGATATGATCTGCACTTGGAAAATCTATAATGCCAGAAATAATCAAACTGAAGGCTAAATTATAAGAGTGGAAAAAACACAAAGCTAAGGAAAATAGTTTTCTATTGAACCACAGTAACAGAGGACATCAGTAAATATACCCGAGTATAGATATATTAGCGTCTAACCCGTCAAAATTCGACGAGAAATCATTTTACGTCATAATTTATAATAATCTATATTATTTTTATGATCATATCATATTAATAGTCTTTATATACAATATTTTTTAATTAATTTAATTGATCAATTTTATTTTGTGATACAATCCAAATAATGTTAATATCAACTATTTTTGTCGGGCAAGAGGTATAAATTTCATACAATATAAATGTGGGATTGAAGATTTTTGAAAAATAAGAAGAAAAAAAATGTAAAGTTGATTTAGGGAGGATTGATATGATGCATTTGCTCATTATTTAAAATTGATGGACTAGAAACAATTTAAGACCACATTGTCATTTAAGCATTATCTCATCTGGAACTCGAAAGATCATATCTGTCTTTTGAATGTCGGACTCTCGATCATCATCTCATCTGAAAGATCAAAACTTGCGAATATCATTTTATCTTTGAGATTATAAGATTAGAATTGACTTTTGAGCATCATCTCTTTTGAAGCTTGAAACACCAAAATAAACATATGAGCATCATCGTCTATAGCTTGAAAGATCAAGACTGACTTCTAGGCATCATCTTTATTAGTTTATTCTATTCTTCATTAACTTCGTTCTAGATATTGGACTTGTTTAGGTCGTGCATCTATCTGGATTCAAAGTCGTGAAACAAAAATTCAGCAAAAGCATTATGGCTTTGCCAATTCTTGATAAGTTGGGGGTTCGTTCTTTATGTTGTACGGCACTAGCAGCACCTAAGGACTTAGAGCATGAACTTGGTAGATAGACATGTCATTTATATTAACTAGTTAAAAACAGAAAGGGAGAATGTAGAGCTCTGAACTACATTTGACTCGTGTTGACACATTGGAACATTCTTGATCCTCTTGCTTGCAAACATGCCCGATATGGGTTACTGGTCAGCTCCTTCGGGGTCGGATCCCCTTAATAGCATCTGTTGCTTCTTGGATCTGTAATGCATCCTCAAGTCTTGCCACTATATCTGTCATTGATGGCCGGTCAACTCCATAATCCAGTAGACATCTTCCAGCAGTTTCGAAGAATATCTTTAGGCTATTTGTTGCTGTTCTCTCAATTAGAAAGGGATCAATACAACCATAAAGGTTATTCCTCGTGCATGACTTGATCCACTGGGCTAGAGTCACTTGATCCTCATCGAACCAGCGGTCTGATTCTTTTTCAGCAAACAGCACCTCGAACAAAATCAGACCGAATGAATAGACACAAGACTTTTCTGTTAACTGTTCTCCATGTATGTAATCTGAATCCAAACGCCCCCAGTTACTCCTGATAATTGACGTCACCTGATTGTTTCTTATATTTTTGGACAAACCCCATCCAGAAATCTTGGGAGTCCAGTTCTCATCTAACCAGATGTTGTTTGACTTCAGGTCACGATTAAGCATTGTCTGCTTGAGTGTGAAATGAATGTACTCTAGACCCCGAGCTGCACCAATGCAGATTTGAAGTCTTCGCTTCCATGGAAGGGGATCCTTTGAAGCATCATGCAGATGGTCATAGAGTGTCCCATTTGCCATGTTCCCGTACATAAGAATCACGTCTGATTCTGTCTCGCAATACCCTATCAGGGAGACAACATAATCTTGAGCTGGTGAAGATGTCATTTGAGTATTTTTCTCTGTTTGCAATTCCAGTACCATGGATACTCTGGATTCGGTAGCTCTTGAGCATCTGATTGCTACAGTTCTTTTACCACCATCTAAATATCCGTTATATACATTGTTGAATCCTGCATAGCCAATCATGAGATTTTCGTGAAAATGATCTGTGGCTTTCTCAATCTCCCAGAGGGGAAACTGGTGGATTACCTCACGTGGCTGTTGTTGCAAACCTTTCGTCTTTGATGGCATTCTTGGTAAAATCCGAAATGGGCCCCACCACCATCTTTTTGTGAAATTATTGTTTGATCCATTATCCTTGGCCTTCTTTTTTCCACTCTTCCGATCACTGCCTCCGCTGGTTGTACTGGAGCTGGGATTATCTTCACTGTTAATCCTATCGGATTCTCCGGCTGGGAGACTTATGTCATCCATAGAAATAACCCCATCATTATGGTCGCTGTAAGTTCTTCCAGCATTTTCCACCTCTTCCGTCTCTTCTATTGGATCTTTGGAATGTTGTAATACCAAAGCTAATTCAAGGCCCATCACTACATCTGCCATTGAAGGCCTTCCCTGGGGTTGAAAGTGTAAGCATCTGCCTGCAATTCCAACAAACACTTTTAAACAAGCAGGTGAAATCTGCTCCATCAAGTTGGGGTCAATGAGTCGATCCACTTTTTCATCTCGTATGCAATACCGAGCCCATCCAGCTAGGCTGTGTTGCTCCTCGTCAAGTCTTATGTCCACTGCAGGTCTTCCAGACAGAACTTCAAATAAAACCACTCCAAATGCATAGACATCTGATTTTCTCGTCAATTTACGAGTTGAGAAGTACTCTGGATCTAGGTATCCAAATGTGCCTTTGACATTCGTACTAATATGGGTGAATGAATCATTTGGTGGTCCTATTTTGGACAGCCCAAAATCTGAGATCTTGGCAACCCAATTCTCATCCAGCAGAATGTTTGAGCTTTTCACATCCCTGTGTATGATCCTATGCCGTGAGTGAAGATGATATAAGCCATGCGCAGCACCGATTGAGATTTTGAGTCGAAGTTCCCAAGGAAGTGGAGGATTAGACCTTCCGTGTCTGTTGGCTTTGTAGAGATGGTCGGCAAGTGTTCCCTGGGTGATGTACTGGTAAACCAGTATCCGTTCTTCACCATCATTGCAGTAACCAATCAGTGAAACAAGATGGACATGCCTGAGCTTGGATAGCATCCTGATTTCCGTCTGAAACTCAGTTTCCCCTTGCCGAGAATCTCTTTTCAATCGCTTGATTGCAACAACAGTTGCCCCACTGTTGATGATCCCTTTATAGACTAAGCCATATCCTCCCCTGCCTATTTGATGCCGAGGATGAAAATTGTCGGTTGCCAAACGTATTTCATCAATTGGAAACTGACGGCATCGATCTTCCACCAAGGATGATCTCATGTTCCTTCTGGAACTAGAGTCTGAAATTCTTCTAAGGTTGTAAACTGCAACACTCATTAAGGCTAGTACAGTTGTGAGGATAGCCAAGATCAAGTTCGTACGGTAACTTGATTTTGATTTCTTTTGCTGTGGTGTTGATTTTGAATGCTGCAACTCAGGAACTGGCTCTGTTCCTGCTAGATTGTTGTCGGGGTTGCTGTGCTTAAATACTTCTAAAGCAATCAATGTGCCATGGAATTGTTCAGCTCTTGATTCAAACTTTGGCTGGTACAGGATGGTAAGGTAGTGCTTCCCCTCCATTTTATCTCCCTCCATCATCACTATATAGTCTCTGTAGACTGCAACTCCAGATACACCACCCCATTGAATAATATTGGCATTGTCCTCGGCTATCTGATTATTGATGAGAATAGAGAAGTCCATGTTGGGACTCTCCACTGTCTGCTGTTCGAACTTGGAAAAATGGAGCCTAATTAGGTATCTGAATCCTAATTGCACTGGTAGTTTCCATTTAAGACTACTGGCACTCAATTTAGTGTCTGCAAACATTATCCTTGCCGTTTGATAGACTTTAACTGGTGCAACATATGTTAACATGTCTGCATATCTAACTGTAGTTAAAGTATTAACAGGAAGAGCACCTTTTTCGAGCAAGTAGTTGGAGTCTTCGTCCCATCTGCGGAACAGGTGGGAATCTTGAGCTGGCAAGATGGAGGTTCCACCAATATTCAACCGTTGAACCAGCTCGAGTGCTGTGCTGTTATCGATGTAGAATCTGTACTTCTTTCCGACCACAAGAGCACCCATCTCCCCTTCGGGAGTGAAATAAAGACCGGTGGGCATCGAGACAACCTCTATGCCATTGACAAATGCATAGAAGTCATCTGATTTCTTTTTCCCCTGAGCTGGGAACAATGTTATAGTCAAAGCCCGTCCATCATCAATATCAACACAGTACTCTTTGATGATATGTTTTTCACCCAAAACATCAGCAGCAAGAGTTGGGCTGAAGTTGCTGAGAAGCGTGTAAGGGCCTGCTTTAACAGTGAACAAAGCTTCCGACCTCTTAAACCCCTTGTATGAATCTTGATAGAAGTGCAGGCGGATGAATTTCTGTCCGGGCTTGACTTGGAAGACGTAACTGAATGTGTGGTGAGATGCTCGAGCGGTCTTGCAGGGTACAGAATCGAATGAAGCAAGTTGATGGATGGCTCTTGAGTTGGAAGGTTTGCCATTGATCTGCAGTGACAAGGTGGATTCAAGTCCAGAATCTCCCATCCAAACACGTCCATCCAGTGCGGCCAAGCTACCCGAAGAACCGCAAGAAATGGCAATACTGTCAGGCAGGGGATGAGTAGCAGGAATGTGGCTGGCAAAGATGACAAAGATTTCGCAAAACAAATACAGAAATATGAGAAAAAATGGGAATGTTGAAACTGACATTTTTAATTTTTGTTTTCTCGAAAGATGGGTTGTGGGTGAATGTAGGCTAGCTATAGATCATATCGCGTTATACAGTGATAAAGATTTTATTTGGTAATCTGGAGTCAACTTCTAAAGTCTCTTGTTTTATTTAAATATAATTGTCGATCTGTAGCATCTTGCTCAGCCTCACTGATTTGTTTGGATTCCATTTCCAATCTGTTCAATTCTTGTTTTGTTCCTTTTAACTCGTTTATACATTCTTAGCCAATGTAGGCCCAAGTATTCAGGGACGGATCTAGGTAGGATCGTGTGGGGTCAGCTGACTCCATCGTCGACTTATGAGTACCAAAAATTTCTATTAAATTCGGTATTCGAATTGTCGGTGATCTTACGTATATAAGTGTTCATGGAAGAAGAGAATAAGTTGGGACATTTTAGAGTTTTAAATTGCAAACTGAGACAAATGTAGGGTAGGATAGGAGAAGAATTTGATATGGAATTTTCCTCGCATCAATAAAGTCTCCTCTATGGGCCAATTCACAGAAAGGAAATTTCTTCTTAAATTACTTCATAATATCCTCGTAATTTCATTGTTTTGGTAAGGGACTGGACATTCCAGAACTCACCATAACTTTTTCTCAGTCGAGAGTAGGGCCCTCAGCAGAGCGTGACACTCATCTTAACACATTGGTGCAAAGCAACGGCGGATCCACACCAAAAAATAGAGGAGCAAAAAAAAATAATTTAAATATAATACTCAAATATATTTTTTATAATAAAGTAAATAACATATTACAATTCAATTAGCATTAGCGTCTGTTGACCGCGGCAACTGACTTCTACGAGTATCCATATCTTAAAAACGTTTCAAAATTCTTTTATTAGAAACCGTAGCGAAGATAGACCTTTCATTATATATCACCAAATTGTCGTTCAACCAATCATCTTCCATCCTATTTCGTAGGTCGGTCTTGACAAATTTCATGGCAGAAAAT
>JAYDZE010150567.1:0-22393 GCA_034509125.1 Monilaria moniliformis
ATGTTCCAGTTTCAAAAGTTATGGGATTGACCAGAAGTCAACGAAAAGTTATGATTTAAATGGCAATTATCCCTTTAAATTAAATAGATGAATGATGAGGGTTTGTAGCCATATAATTTTGAAGATTCACATGTTTTTGGATAATCATGAAAAATATTGAGAAAGCGTCACATGCATGGGGACAAGTTGAATCATAAAAAGTCGTTTAGGTGTCTAAATAATTTCGTGAAAACTAAGGAAGTTTGTTGTCATTTTCAAGTTTAGCTGGTAAAGTCATATGATGGAACCGATTCCATGCCTTGATTGGAGCTTGCCAAAGTATTGCAAAGATTTAGAGGGATCAAAATTCACTCCATCTTCTATTTTTCTGTTATTACTTTATCTTAAAGTGTCTCAAATGATAAAGTGGTCAATGCTAATTCATTTAGGGTGTGTTTGATAGATGAGTTAAGCTCAAGATTAGATTATAAATTATAAATAAAATGTGTAACACACCCTTATAGTTAGTTATACACGAAGCGATTACATTATATTCTTAAACATGCATGGATGGCTTTGGGTATGACATAAATAGATTATTTCAATCGTCTAACAAAATAAAATCTAATGTAACATGTATAGGTGCTTCGTCAATGAATTATTTTTGGGGTTTCGTTTGTTTAATTAAAATTCTCTATTTCATCTTCAGATTCTACATTGATGATGTTCCGATCCGAGAAATTGTACGGAATGATGCGATGGGAGCTGATTTCCCATCAAAACCTATGGCATTATACGCTACAATCTGGGATGCATCGGATTGGGCTACTTCTGGTGGTAAATACAAAGCAAATTATAAATATGCCCCTTTTGTGGCCGAGTTCACTGATCTCGTCCTCAATGGATGCGCCACCAGTCTCGTGGAAGAGGTGGTAGGCACCGGCTGCGACAAGAGAGATGGCCAACTTGCTAATTTTGGTAGCATAAGCCCTAGACAAAAAATGGCCATGAAAAGATTTAGAGAAAGATACATTTATTATTCGTATTGTAATGATAAATTAAGGTATCCGGTGCCTCCGTGGGAATGCGTCATTGATCCAGCGGAGAAGCAGCGGTTTAAGGAGACGGGGCGGCTGAAATTTGACGAGAAGCACCACCGCCGGAAGTTCAAGCAAAGAGGCCAAGTTATGGGAGGTAGGAAGTGGGGGAGTGATATTATATAATTTGGCTTTTTCCTGTTGTAATTTTATTTTGGGAGGATTGGTTGAAATAATTTATATTGAATATAGAAAACTATTTTGTAGATGTTCGAGTAAATTATACTGAGAATAGAATAATTACATCTATACTATATTTAGAAAAGCAATTAAATTGATTTCAAATCGATTTTAATAGCAATCTAGTTGTGAAAAATGAAGGCCCTATTATTGTGTGTGAGAATAAAATTAAAATTAATATGTCGACTTGCAATAATATAGTTGTTGTTTCTCACACGAGATAAGTAATTGACAAAATTTAAAAATCACGTATACAATAATAGAAAAAAGCAATATTAAGCACTTTTCTCAAATTCGAAAAGAAAAACAACTATAGGAAATATGAAACAACATGTGATGGTACATCAATTTTATAAAAAACTAGTATCGCCACCCCCAGGCGATGCACGGGAGTTGATGTAATTACACAAAGTAGGAGTAATAAATAATTAAAATAAACTAATCTATCATAAATTATTAATAAATTAGTGATACATTTGTAAATCACAAATTTTAATTAGTTAAACTATTTGCTTGTAATTAATCGAGCAATGCAATATTATAGATACACTCCAAAAATATTTATTACGTTATAACATTATGTTAAATAATATTGAATACCATTTTGATGCCGATAGAAGGTAAGCAACTTCATTAAACCATGCACAATCTAACTCAATTTTCTTATCTTCTGTTTCTCGTTAGTTAGTCGTCTTGTTTTTATTTAGGAAACAACGTTCATATAATTTTGACAGAACTTTAGAAAGTTTGATGACACTCTAACCTTCAATATTATTAGTGTAGTAATTATATTTCACATTCATTTAGAACATCAATATCAAAACTATTTTTTTATTAAATTAAATCAAAAAAATATAAGATTACCAACGACTGATGTCTATGGGTAAATTACCGAGTGAGTTAGTCCGTTGATAAATTATAATTTTTTTTAAAAAAATTAGATAAATAAATTTTATCGACGGTAATTTCGACAGTGTTTTTGGCAGGTACATTTCTCGCCAAAGTCCGACCGAGATCTATCGATATCTGTCAGAGAATTCACTAACGGAAAGTGCCGGTGATCCGTTGGTAATTAACAACAAAGTTTTATTTATCGGAGAATTTGTTGGTAATCTTTGTTTTTTTTGTAGTGAATGGGTATGCCGAAAAATATGGAAGAAAAAAAATTGTGGAACAAAATTATATTTTTGAAAAATGGCGCCAAAAACTATCCGTTAAACTCCATTTTTATATATTAATAGATCTTATCTACTCTAAAAAAAACTATAGTAATAATTTTGCTACTAATTGACATATTGTAATTGAGAAGACATTTCTCATCCACTCAAGAGACCAGGAGTTCAAATCATCTTATATACATGAGTTGTAATGTTTTTCTATGAAATTGAGAAAATAAAAAATTATTTAAATTGCAACCATAAAAAAGTTCTCATAAAAATTAACCATAAATATCCCAAAACAGTTCACTAAGAATATGATGACAAAAAATGAGATATTTGCGTCTAATCACATAAACTTTGAATATCATTTGATTTTATAATATGTCAATAAATACATTTTAATATTATTGTAATTTAGCAAAACGTGGCAATGCAAATAAGTAGCAATAGCATCACTTTTGATGCATTGCTGATGTTGATGCTGCATAAAATTCAGCTTCATTATTGCTCCATTTTTTAGATTCAATTTGTGCGAATGAATAAATGTGGTGATTAGAAATTCGTCTATTTATTAATATATTTCAAAATTCGCGTGAAAAATTAGAAAAGACCTAAAATCATGTAAATTAATGCATTCTGAGAAATGAGGTGGTGATTTATGATGGCAAAAGCTGTTTGTATTCCAGGTCGACTTTGGGTGGAGGAGGGAGAAACGATGAGCATGTGAGAGGCCCTCTCGTAGGTAAAGGGTCTGACCATCAATAAGGCCATCTTTCGGTCCAACAACAAGCTGGTAGTGGAGGCGCTGAAAGTTGATTGGAACGATGCTTTTGAGTTAGGGGATATGGTTGCTGATTGCAAATTTGCAGAAGGAGAATTTGTAGAGAGAGAATTTTCGTTTTGAGCATCTTAATCGCACACTCTATAGCCTATTGTCAAGGGCGTTTTCTCACTCATGTGTGGACTGCGCCACCAGTTTGTTGTGGTTGATCTTCCTTATTTCGGGTGTTTATCTCCATTAAATAATATTCAGGTGCCTTTCTCTTTTTTTCTTCAAAATAAGTTTTATGGGAATAATTTCGTAATGAATGATCTATTTTGATTAAAACGCTCTATATATACGCTAAACATATATACGCTAAGCCCAAATTCTGGCCCAGACTCGTTATGAAACATAGGATGTGACATGACGCACCGAAATTAGTAAATTAGTAAAAAACTTAATCAGATTAATTTCCATGAAATTCTGAACACCTACACGCACTGTTACTTGAGTAACGACAACCGCCGGCCACCGCATCACGCCGCCCGCTCCGCCGCTACAATGACGGAATTCCTAGACCTCGAATTACAGGACTCCGTCCGCATGCCGTGGAACGTCCTCCCCGGCACTAAAGCCCACGCCGCCAACTGCGCGATCCCGATCGCCGCCATCTACACGCCGCTGAAGCCGCTCCCCGAGGCCACGCCGATCCTCCCTTACTCGCCGCTCCGATGCCGCAGCTGCCGATCCGTGATCAATCCGTTCTCAATCGTCGATTTCTCCTCCGTCAACAAGATATGGATCTGCAGCTTCTGCCTCCAGCGCAACCACTTTCCACCGCATTACCAGTCAATTTCGGAGCAGAATTTACCGGCTGAGCTATTCCCGCAGTATACGACTATTGAGTACGAGACTCCTGCTCCGCAGCCGCAGGAGAAGGCGCAGCCTGGGAACAGTAATGTTTTTTTGTTTGTGGTGGATACTTGTGTTATTGAGGAGGAGTTGGGGTATTTGAAGTCCGCTTTGTTGCAGGTTCGCATTTCCTTGTTATAATAGATTCTTAGCTAATGCCTCCTGATGCTTATTTCAAACTTATTGTGATTATTTGATTAAAGTAACGTACGCAAATTATTCAAGTGATCATCAATCAAAAATCACATTTTTCTTACTACTTGACCCTTAACTGAGTTTTCTGGTGACCAGAGCTTCTAGTGAACGGGTTAATATATGGTTTATTGAAATTAGTGCTCTATTTAGAATTTGGTTGGGAGGTTTCATTGCATTAGACATTTCAATCCAACTCCCTTATGAAATTCTAACTAATTTTATGATTAATTAGATTCTTGCACCAAGCACATAACTGAAATCCTATAGTTCTAACTTTTTCTGCACACCATACATTAGCTTATTTTAGCATTCTTTTATTTGAATATAGTGTCGGAGTTTTGGGACTGGTGTGACTTTACTCAAGGATTATTTATCTGGATGCAGGTGTTGGGAATGGTGCCTGAGAATTGTTTGATCGGGTTGATTACATTTGGTACATATGTGCATGTTCACGAGCTTGGCTTTGGGCTGATTCCAAAAGTTCACGTGTTCAAGGGGACAAAGGAGGTGACTAAGGATCAGTTGTTGGAGCAGATGGGCTTCTTTACGAAAAGACCAAGGCCGACTACAGGTGTCATTGCTGGAGTGAGAGATGGGCTGTCACAGGAAAGTGTTGCAAGGTTCTTGTTACCTGCGTCCGATTGTGAGTTCGTTCTTAATTCGGTATGAATCTGAAGTATGGTATTGCTTTCTTTTTTATTATACTTTAAGAAATCTCAGTAATATCTCTACGCTTATTTAAATTTACAACGTGGTGTACAAAAGCACTTTATTCAAAAGGCCTTCTTATCTGTTTATTAATGGTCCAAAAAATGACACCTCCTTAAATGCGTGTTTATGTATGTAGGTTACTGTCATTTTGGCATGCATATTCTATCTAAATTGTCTCTTGAATCATGATGTTTTGTCAGTCTGGTTAGTTAATGTATGGAATCATCAACTTATGACATTTTCTTTTACATTGCTCATCTTATGTACAAGATATTAGAAGAGCTTCAGAAAGATCCTTGGCCAGTTCCATCTGATCAACGGGCTGCTAGGTGTACTGGTGCAGCATTGAGTTTGGCTGCTCATTTGCTGGGGGCATGTGTCCCCGGTACTGGCGCTAGAATTATGGCATTTTTGGGTGGACCCTCAACAGAGGGGCCAGGAGCTGTAAGTTGACCGACCTGTGGTGCTTTTGTTTATTCTCCATTCTAGCTGTTACATCTTTAGGTTAAGTCTTGATAAAAAGGAACAATGATCATCCCTTTTGTAAGCATTTAATTCCCTACTTCGTTCTGAAGCATGACTTTTTGGGACAAACAAGTAGTAGCACATACTTATCGTTTGAGTGCCGATTTGTAAAATGCATTTTGATTTTTGACTGGGAAACATATACTGTTTTATCATGCTTTATATGTGGAATAGATAAGATTTTGCTGAAGTTTCTCCATTTTATATTGCAGATAGTATCCAAAAGTCTGTCCGAACCTATACGTTCCCACAAGGACCTGGACAAAGATTCAGCTCCTCACTACCACAAAGCTGTGAAGTTCTATGAAGCACTTTCAAAACAACTTGTTCATCAGGGACATGTGCTAGATATTTTTGCTTGTGCACTTGATCAGGTACTCATGAATTGTACATTGCAAGTTAGAAAAGAGAAAATATGGAATTCATGTTCTGCAATTTTTTGAACAATTATAACTTCTATATTATTAAAAAGGTTGTTTTATTCTTGACAACATTTTCCTATGGTAAAGGCTTTTGATACTTGAAGGGGGTAAGAACTCAAAAACCAAATGAGGTTAGGGTTTGGTGGATGTGATAGATAAGATTGATAGGATAAAGTAGGATGAGATTTTTTGTATTATTTAGTATAGTGTTTGGATTGATTGATTATGGCGTAGGATAAATTGAAGGATTATAACTAAAATGCAAAAATTTAGGATTCTTTTTTTTATAATCATTCAAAAATGCTTAAAATTGAGGATAAATAAAATCAATAATAATTTTTATGAGAGTGTTTTTGGAATTTTTTTATCATAGACTGAAGGATGATTAAATAATCAACCCAACTTTGGGGTGATAAAATAATCATTCAATTGGGTGATTGAGTGGTTATGTGCTGGCTGAGTTATCTGACAGGGATCTAATCATACAAACCAAATATTTGATTAAGTTGGTTTATATTATCAATCATGTCTTATCACTCAAATCAAAAGCCTCCTTAGAATACTAAAAGCATGACCAAAACTGTGCACCACCGGATGTGCTTTCTATGAAATTAAGTGGTTTACACAAATATGTCCCCGTCACAGGACCTCAATCGAGATAGAGCTAGACTGACAAACTATTCAATACTTAACTAATTTGACTTATCAATATGCGAGGCGCTGAGGCTGCAAGTATTGGCACATTTCTGCTGGAGAGCATCAAAGTTTTCATAATTCTAAGATTATGTTCTCTCTACTTTTAATTTTCTTGAGACATTTTATCACTTTTATCATAACTTTTGGAATTTATCAATTATGTTCCAATTTCATCATTGGAGTTTTTCTCCAATGACTAAATCGATGTGTCATGAGTTATTTTGTCCAAAACAATAATTTGATGCGTGACCGGTTAGTATCAATATTCCGCATAAGGATCTTAAACGCTGTTGATTAGTATCTTTAATGTTATCCACTACTTCTTGATTGTCTTCATTATCATGATTCAAGTTCATTTCAAATAAAAAATACTGTGGTATATTAATTATTCACAGACTAATGGATCATACTTAATTTCTTACAAAATGTTGCACTAACTCTTTTGGTAATAGGCTTTTTTTTCAATCGACGTAGTAACACATTCTTTTGGTGAAAACTCCAGGTCTTTTTTTAGATGTAACAACTCAATACTTATCTGGAGTTCTACTTTTAGTAGGATGTCATCACTTTTGGGGTTGCCTTGTAACAACTCATACTTTCTAGCAAGGTTTAAAAAAATGTTAGGGGTGCACGCAATGAGGCGCGTCTCATTACATTGCGGGACCCGGCGTTTCAAGTCGTATGTATTTGATAGAGTTCATGGGACGTACGTTTTTTTGGGAAGATGCGCACGCAATAAGGCATGCACGCCTTATTGCGTATGATGCGTACACTTTTAATAGAGACTGATAAGGAATTTGAAAAGACTGTCAGGTGGGCCAGAGGCCCAGAGAAGAGAAAAACAAGTATTTTTTTTGGAGGAATTTGAAAAGTTTTTTAAAAGGAAATTTTAAAGACTTTAACATCTATATAAAGACCGACTCAACACAAAATAAAGAGCAAGAGAAGTTGCAATAGGAACAAAGAGAGGGGAATAAACAAAAGGGCACCCCGCCTCGAAACTACCCCTTGAGGCACCGCCTCGCGCATCTGGGGCACCCGGCCTCGAGTCACGAAAACGCAATTTTAAACCTTGCTTCCTAGTATAATTTGGTTGTTTCTATCAAAATAAAGTTGTAGAAGAATCGGTGTGGATTAGTGTCTTAGGACTTTCTAACAGCCAAATATGTCGTAATTTATAACTTTGACTGCAATGGTGCCTAACTGTACCAAATTATTGACTGCCATTTCTGAAAGTCTCTCGGTAACTCCCAGTGGATTTTGTTTGTAATATCTCACATCTTCATTTATGAGGAAACCTGTATTCATCATTGTTTTTGTATATGTATTTAATAGGTTGGAGTTGCTGAGCTTAAAGTAGCAGTTGAAAAAACTGGTGGGCTTGTTGTTCTTGCTGAAAGTTTTGGCCATTCAGTTTTCAAGGATTCCCTACGTTGTATTTTCCAAGCTGGTGATCATGATCTGGGACTGGCATCAAAGTAAGGTTTGGATGGGCTTTATTTATTTATTTTAATATGTCTTTAACATTGGCTAATACTCTTGGCACTAAATCAAGATATTGGTGTTATATTTGTAGTTAGGTTGACTTCACTTTTGGAGATCTCTCATCCCTTTCTGTTTCTACTTCCGATTTTCTAAATAATTTGTCTTATCCAAGAAAAGTTTTTATTTACTTCCATGGAATGCTCTGACTGTGCATGCCAATAAAGATCCTCTTGCTATGAAAGTTTCAAGCCATCTTAAAGTTTCAACTGTTAAGATTCTTTTTGTTTTAGTGTTCATTTTGTACTTAGTAGTTAGTAAGTGAGATGATATTAGATAGGAGGCCCAACTAAGTCTTTTATTTTGTGCAGTGGTATATTTGAGATCAACTGTTCAAAAGATATCAAAATTCAGGGAATAATTGGGCCTTGTGCATCACTTGATAAGGTATGACCCCCTTACCTTCTGAAGGATCCATCTAGCTAAATTTCTAACAGTTTCTGGTTACTGCAGAAAGGTCCTTTGTGCTCTGAAACTGTAATTGGCCAAGGGAATACCACCGCATGGAAGTTATGTGGCCTTGATAAAAATACTTCCTTGTGTATAATATTTGATGTTGCCAAGAAAGAGAGCCCAGACATTATTTCTCAATCAGCAAACAACCAGTTTTATTTCCAGTTTCTGACGTAGTAGGCTTCTGGACTAATTTTTACCTTGAATCAATTTGATCATGCAGCAGCTAATTTAGTATTTCAGTAAGGGCTTTCCTAACTTCAAGAGAAATACTCTTTTCCAGTTATCAACACAGCAACGGGCAAATGAGACTCCGTGCCACAACTCTCTCCAGAAGATGGGTTGCTGGACCCGGGATCAAAGATGTAAGCATCTTTATCTTTTCCTCTTCTACTATTTTCTTGTATTCTCTGTGAAGCCTCATGGCACAACCTTAATACTTCCATAATTCCATTCTCAGAAATTTTTATATGTGGTGGAGAACTTAGCCCTTTTCAAAGTAAGGCTTAGATCTATAAGAACAAACTTGGAAGAGCCAAAATCTTTAGATTAAGAGGTTATATAGACTTTTAAAGACTTGGTAGATTTTAGTTGCATTTTGATCATAGTTTTGGTAGCTGCATATATATCAGGTTTTTCTAGTAGGCTTCTAAAATAATACAGAATACAGTAAAACCTCTTTAAAATAATATGCAATAAATTAGTAAACTCTCTAAACTAATAAATTTCTTCGATCTTGACTTGGGCCAGGTCAAGAAATCATCAATTTTAATAAGATAATAAAGTAGTAATTTTTTGGAGAACCCCTTTTTAATATATAGGTTCCGTCAATAATATAAATTAATAATTCTCAATTTTTAGATACCTTTCAGATGAGAAGTCATAGTTGGGATTTATGATCTAAACTTTTTTTTGCATACTGAGATTTATATACTAATTCCATTATGTATCATACATGAACACATTTAATTAGTTACAATGTCTTGCTTGATACATGAATATATATTTAATTAGTTACATTGAATTTGTAGATGCATGAAAATATATAATTAGTTGCATGAATTGATAGATACATGAATTTATTTAATTAAACATGCATGAATCTATGTATTTTAAATATGTTAAAACATTATCTACCATTTGTTTTTACACATTATAACTTGATCTAAAATTATAATTTCTGAAATTAAGAAAACACTCTAAAAATGAATAGATTATTAATTTATTCATAATATCTGTCTGAATTGATAAACTTCCTAGGTCCCAAGGCTATTAATTTATAGAGGTTTTACTATATATATTTTATTTAATGAGAATTATGATGAGATTTGGAATGGATTTATGGGATATGAAGAAAAATTATCGTATTCATTATACTTAAGTGGGGCTAACAGTTTGTCATGGTTCAATTGGGAAGTAGTTTTCCCACTTTTAGTGGGAAATAATCAACTTAGACTCTTGGATCCGCATACCACTAAACGTGTCATAGGTCTTACTGTTATTTTCTTCTCTTGCTTATTTATGTTATTACTAGCTAAAAGTATGTACAAGGTTCCCTTAGATTCACTTTTCTGTTAATGGCATGATAAAGGATTAGGATATAAAGACAGAAGAAGAAAGATGATACATATGTTATAGGGACGAGAAAAAGCAGTTTCTGAAACTGTATCCCTGTCAATTATTTATTTTTTGTCACTTTTTTGAGGGGATGTATCCCAGCACTCTAAGAAAAGCATTTAATATTTGTTTCCTTATCTTATATTCTGCAGGAACTAATATCTGGATTTGACCAAGAAGCAGCTGCTGTAGTAATGGCACGACAAGTTTCTTTCAAAATGGAAACTGAGGTGATATACTATACCTTTTCTGTCTGAGATATTGTTATATAGAATCCTATTTTAGATTACATATCCTGTAGCATAAAAATACCTGCTATAAAGTTGCAGTTCAGTTGGTTTATTAAGCCTCCCATACCTTGTGTTGACCCTGATGACGCCGCTAATATCTTTAAAGTTCATAAAACTTTCACCTATAAGTAAGTATATCAAGCCACCAAACCTTCCAAGAGGCCTTATTCTGATTAAAACATGTGTGCAGTATTTTCTAATTAGATAACATGAGCATGGTTCTTGACTCTCTCTCTCTCTGTCTCCTTGATTCCTTTTTGTGGACAGGGACAAGGAAATTTTATTATTTGAAGGATAATACTAGAATAATGGAATCACAACCAAGTGGTGCCACTCCAATATGTAATAGTATCAAATACAAGGACGACATGAATTCTCTGTAGCAAACCTAAATTCGGTCCTCTTATGAACCTTAACAAGGGACTCATCCAAGTTTTTCTAAAACTCTCTTGAACGTCTACTTTAAGTGATAGGATGGATTGATAAATATAATCCAAGCTAATCCATTGTTTAATTTGATGGATTATTAGATTTGAGCTTGTTTGACCATCTTATCCTTCAAATACTCAATCCTATATTTTATCAATCTATCCAATCACTCAAAGTAAATGCCCCCTTAGAGCATGGTTCTTGACTTCAGTCTTGCTTGCACCTTCTTTGAAGCTTGTTGGTTTTCCATGTACTGATGTTACATCATAGAGTATATAAGTCATTTCCTTTTGCTTTGGAATTGCCGTCCTGGATCTTCCAGTGGATATATCCTTATGTCTTCTTATGAAAGGTCTCACTTTTTTATTTGCTATTGAAATGTATAAGAAATTGGAAGTTTTCTGAATGTGTTTATTCTGATTACTTTTAGCATCGTCATTTGACATGCAGGTGCCTTATAATATCTTTAGTCTTAAGGAATGTATAACTTAGTGTTACATCTCTTTGTAACTAGCTTCGCATTAATTTCTTAGAAGGTTTAAATTTGCGTTTTCGCGACTCGAGGCGGGGTGCCCCCAGATGCGCGAGGCGGTGCCTCAAGGCGTAGTTTCGAAGCTTAAAAACGTATATATTAATAAATAAATACTCTATTCATAAAAATAAATATCTCATAATTAAATACACAATTCTAGAACAATTCATTTAGCAAATAGAACATAAAATGATTGATATGGTTAAAATAAAACAGTCATATTTCATAATCATCCAAAAAATAGAAATTCAAAAGCGTATGAGTTTTATATAATATTTTCAAAATATTTTAAAATAGTATATATATGAATTTTCAAAATACTGTGAATGATTCTTATGTATTTCATATGAAATTTTCAATAAAAAAGGCATAAGTTTTAATGGAAGTAGGCGGTGCTTCTTTTATGATGGAGGCGTGTGTGTAGGCTGAAAAAGAAACAAAGTTAGGCAGGCGGTGCTTTTTTAGTGAGGCTAGTGTGCAGGCTGAATAAGAAACAAATGGTAGGCTAGGTGGCGCTTCTTTTAATCTAGGCTAATGTACAGGCTGGACAAAAAAGCATTGCTGACACTGCTTCCACTAAATATAGCAGTCTGTGTTGCGTGCGCATCATATGCAATAAGGCGTGCATGCCTTATTGCGTGTGCCTCATCCCAAAAAAACGCACGCCTCATGAACCCTATAAAAAACGCACGCCTTGTAACGCCGGGTACCGCAATGCAATGAGGCGCGCCTCATTGCGCGCGCCTCTATCGCTTTTTTACTTAAAGAGGAATATGCTTCCTATGATATAGAATTTTAAGGTGTTGCACTTGATAGCTGTATTTTTGGTTGCTAGCAATTCGGTGAGGTACAAGAACAGATAAAGTTTTCCTGTTTCCAATTACGTGGTGAGGATGGGTGCTATGCCTGCTGTCTTCTGATTGCTTTTTAGCATCACTTGCTTTACCTTTTTGTTCTCAAGTTATAGATTTTAATCTTCTGTGCAGGCCGAATTTGACCCTATAAGGTGGCTTGATAAATCATTGATACATATATGTACACAATTTGGCGAGTACCAGAAGGATAACCCATCTTCTTTTGGGTTATCCCCTAGATTATCAATATTTCCTCAGTTCATGTTCCACCTGCGGCGTTCACAATTTGTCCAGGTACATGATTATCTGTCTTGAAGATGTAGTGAGGGATTTGCAATTTGAATTAAGTCCCAACGACAATGAGTCGATAGGTATCTAATGAAGTTGAACTGGCAATAAAGCCAGAAAAACAACCGGTATAAGGGGACACCTACCTGCATTACTTGATGAGAAAACTACTCACATCCTCTCTTGTTGACGTGATGTTTCCTTCTTGTTATCACATTTGGGTAGAGGCAACACTAATGACAGAGCAAAGATGTACTGGAAAAAATGAGATGATGTAGCTTTCTTTTCTAAATGGGAAAGCAACAAATGTCTCTAATACTGATTAGGTAAATCAACAAATGGCATCTGTTTGGGTATGAACTATGCCTCTAAAATTCTCAAATTCATGTCTTATATCTAAATATATCTGTAAATTCCAGTAAATCACACAGAGTTGGTGCATTATACTATTTTTCTGTTATACCTTCCTCAAAGCAAAATAAAATAAAATAGAAAATGTTAGGTTAAATATGCAATTTTCTTTTGTTGCAAGTCAAAACTTCAAGAGAATGAGATCAAAACTTAAAGTATACATGTTGTGGAATAGGGATATGCAATATGAGATTGTTTTTCTTCATGTCTCCACCTCTAATTGTTTGATTGAGCTGAGATCTGACTTTGTTTTATCCTCTCTATTCAGGTCTTCAACAATAGTCCAGATGAGACGGCATACTTTAGGATGATTCTGAATAGAGAAAATGTTTCTAATTCAGTTGTCATGATCCAACCTTCCTTGATCTCCTACTCTTTCAACTCTGGGCCAGAAGCTGCACTACTCGATGTGGTTTCCATTGCTGCTGATAAAATCCTTCTTCTTGATTCATATTTCACTGTTGTTGTATTTCATGGATCAACTATTGCTCAATGGCGAAAAGCTGGATATCATGAATTGCCCGAACATCAGGTTAGTCTGTTGCTCTATGAATTTTGCTCTCCATACATGCACTGCAACATATCCGGGAACTCCTGAAGTGGTGGTACAAGCTGATTTCAGTTGACACTTAATATGTTATATCAAATTTAGGGTTGCTTGGTGGTTCTTAATATATAAAGATATAAAATTGTCTTCCCATCTTTTTGGCTAGAGCACTAGACATTGGTCCACTGTATTGTAGATAACCAAGTAAGCTGAATGTGATTTCCTGTCCCCTTTGTTGTCATTTTATCATAATTAATGAGATATCCTGTTTCATATCCACCAAGAAAAAAATAAAATCTAATATGATGTTTGTATTATAAATTTACTTAATGCAGTGGAAACTGGTTATTAACTTAGACAAGAAAGTTTTAAAACAAGCTGCAAAGAAGACCACATGAATCACATTAAGATCACATTATGCATTATAGTTCACCACTCCAGTTTTTCAGTGTTTGGAGTGAACTGCTTGTGCACCTCATTATCTTACCTGGTTAAATTGTTATAGTCTAGGCATTAGTTCAGTTAGTGTTTTGCATGGTTACCTTATAGAATCTTTTGTTCTTTTAGGCCTTCGCTCACTTGCTACAAGCTCCCCGGAATGACACAGATGCCATAATAAGAGAAAGATTTCCAGTTCCCCGCCTTGTAGTTTGTGATCAACACGGTTCTCAGGTTTTTAATTCTCTTTCATTAGAACTATTATTCTGACGTATAAAAGCTGCTTATAGTACTCTTGCCTTGTTTGGATGCATTTGTGTGTTGTTCCTCATGGCTCTGTAGTCTCTGTCTTACTACAGAATCAGATTTTTTGAATTAAATGCTCAGGAATTCAGTGAATTAAATACATTAGGTTCAAAATATTGCTTAGGCTTTAATACGAGTTATACAGGTTGTTGGATGATTTAATTTTCTTTACATCTGTTTTAGTTCATGCTGACATGCATTGAATTAGTGTAATCAAACAATGGACTTACTTCAGATGCCATGTTTTAAAGCTATCTAGTTATTTAATGTATTGTTATTCCCACATGCTATACTGATATTTATAAAATACATCATTGTAAGGCGAAGAAATCCTTTGCCTGTGGTTAAATGAAGCTTTTACCTTCGAGTCTCTCAGTTCTCAACATCTCTTTGGTGGCTTTGGTACTTTTCCCATTGTCTTTCCATGCCTGCTCTGCTTATAGATATCTAGAAAAGGTCTATCAAATGTTAGATGAATGAAGTTAATTTGGGTGATTATAGCTGCTTGATTTAAGGCAATTTTTATCCACATGACACTGTTATTCAAAAATCACACCTTAGTATGATGGAAAGCTCTTTTTTTTGTTCATTGGGTTAATTCAGCACGATTTGGGCTAGCTCTAATGTTTTGATTTGAAATCCTCAACAATTTTATACTGGCTTCTCCATTTGTTTCCAGTGACTTTGTTGATCTCCCACTGTTACCATGTTGTGTGAAGTGTTAGCATCATAAAAAAATTGAACAACATTACATTTGGTGTGGCTTTAGTTATGAGGTATTTTCTGTGTAGCAGTTAAAGGCATAGGCTTATAAACTAAAAGCAAAGTGAATTTTTCCTCAATCAATTCCTGTTTCTCCTCAATCCATATGCACTTGCAAATGCTGTAAGGCATTATCAATATTTGCCATCAGGGAAAACAATAATTTGATCACCGAGGCAATGCAGTTCTTGGGCCTTTTCCTCCTCATCACCCAGCATTAATTTATCTCTTGTTTTTCTTAAGAGGGTTAATACCATTTCAGCTAAGCTTTGATTTCACTCAAACGAATCTACGAAATAGAAGGAAATAGTATTATCGCCCATTGTAAGTGGTAAGTGAGAACAAAAAAGAATTTTGTGGATTACTAAACCTGGTAAGCACTATGGAGAATAGCTAATTAATTGATTCAAATGATAAGATATAGTGATCCTAATGGAGGGAATCAAGCAGGATCCATAGTGCCACGAGGTCGCTTTGTTCTGTTGCTGGAGGACAGGTCCAGATGATGAAGATATGTGGTTTAGCACTGTAGTGTCAGACATTGGGGTGTTTTTTATTGCTTTTAGCCTCATGTTGAAATTACTAGGGTGCTTATCTAATCATGCCATAATATGACAGTTATTGCCATAACATGTGCAGGCCCGTTTTCTGCTAGCGAAGTTGAATCCTTCAGCTACTTATAATTCAGATGCTCAAGCAGCTCCTGGAGGTGATATCATTTTCACTGATGATGTCAGCTTTGAGGTTTTTTCGGATCACCTTCAGCGCTTGGCAGTTCAATAGAGTGGTACTTACAACATTTTCTGAGGTTAGATAGCGCACAACTGATTTTGTAAACTGTTTTTTCTAGAAAGTAATGGATATGAACAATCTGTCTTAATTTTATCTGCCCTCATTGAAAAAGGCTTGTAGACTTTCCATGATCCTATTAATGAAAAAAAAAATTAAGGTTTGTTGTTCAAGTTTGCTATTTATTCTAATACCTGATCCCTTTGTATCTGTTTCACATGAGAGTGTGCTGTGTGGTTGGAATAGCCTGCATGTATCATTAAGATATTTCATGAAGCTATATTGTCAGTCATAAACATAGTTCTTATTCTTTCTTTATTATTATTTCCTTTCTTCCCATTTAACCATGATCTATCTCCTGCTCATTGTAATGCGGAGCTGTTGTTTTTCTGTTGTTTTGCATCTGGTTAATTATCTGGTGAACCTATTTGATAACTTAAAGTAACTATTGTTGTGACTGTGAAAACCTTATTTACCTAACAACTATGTGTAAACTATTGGCATTCTTAATAACTAAAACACAGAGCAAGGGGCAAGCTACACCATCCAGTTGATTCTTTTAAATTATCACATCATGCCTTTAAGACTTGAAGAGAAAATAGCCTTCTCTTTGTATCAATTCCTTTCTTTATGTACATCTTTCCAAATTGCGATATTTACTAGGCCCCCCTGCAGAGATGAACATTTTCTTGTACGCATCGATAGGTAGATACTCCATCAGATGGAAGACTTCTTCATTCCTGTCCTCGCCCTTGGGCTTTCAATAACGTCCCCTTCTTCAGAGAGTCTTCCATACCCCTATTAATCACAAACAGAGCTTGTAACTCCACTACACGCTAACTAATCAGCTTAAGGCCTGGGTGATCCTTGTAAGTACCATGACAAGAACGTCTGGCTACATTTTGATAGGAGGGAAGCCGCCGCCGCCGCCAAACTCTAGTTGAGCATCTGAGATTCTGAATCTGGGTCAATATCGGCAAAAACATCTCCGAAGTTCCGAACAAGGTTCTAGCAACATGCCAAGTGAGTCGAAAGAAGAAATCCAAGGCAAACAAAGTATGCTCGAAAGTAACACACCAAGTTAAAACTTAAGGCACGCATCCAACAGTGTGTGAGCTACTCCCATACTCAATAATTTCACTGAAAACAAGCTACAGTTATTCAGTTGATTCCTTTTAATTTTCACTTAGTGGTTCAGGCATCTCTTTGCTTATCACACCGAGTTTGAACTTAGTTTGTAAATGTATCCTCAAGATTCACATTTTTACCTATATTGACAGTCCAAATGGTAGACTTTGGCAATGTTAATAGTGGCGCCATATATCACATATTACTGAAAGGACTGAACAAGAATCTCTCTTTCCCAAGCTCCTAGAGACATGACAAGATACAGATTTTGTTGTGAAGGTTTTTGATTGTGTTTATTTCCTGGGATGGCACCTACAATATATAATGCAAGTAGCGATTGATGAAAGTGGTCCAGGAACCAATTTGTATAAATGTACGCAGTTACTGTTTCCTGTTCTCTTGGTACTTATATGTTGAGACATAATGTGCTACAGCACTTATGGCTTGTGGACAGACCAGTCAGATGGTTCCAATAATCCATAGAGGTCCACTACAGTATGCTTATCATAATTTACTATTTGCTCGTGACACTTGTATCTGATATTTTGCAAATCTCAGTTGTTCCATTGATAATATTGTGGGATGAGTGGATGAACATCAATTGCTTTTCACTTATGTTTCTCGGTATATGTTTCTTAGTAGTAATTAACACCTGAATGCATGTTCTTCCTTCTATTTACCAATTGAGGTAAGGAATAATGATAATAATGGAAGTTTACATAAACAGTCACTTTTAGTCATATCCTTTTGTCGGTAGTGATCCAAGGTTATCTAGGCAATGGAAGTAGGTTCTTTCTTTTTCTTGCTATCTTGGAGTTGGTGAAAATCTGCAATAATACAGTGTTAGGTCTGGAAACAGCGAGACTGGATTTGTAAAATGAGCATTGCGAGGGCAGTCTTCCTCTTGACATGAACTTGCAGTCTTCCTCTTGACGCAAGTGGGTGGTGACTGGTTTGGTGGTGCTGGTTTTGTCTTATATAGCAGATTCTCCCTATGCTATCTTCCTTGTCTTAAAATCATTATTTTGAGCTCTTGAACTTGAAGAGAGTAATGTGGTTGCCTCGAATGTGCCATAAGGGACAATTTTCTTTAACTCTGCTAATAACTTGAGTAATTTTTGGAATTTATACCACATGAAAAATATATATGTACAGTGTTAACAATTCCAAATCTAGTCATCCATGCATACTTGGGCTTCAGGGTGGAATACTTGGCTAAAGAAAATTATTATTCAGAATAGTTTTAATTAATTATATATTATGAATACTACAGGAAAATATCCAGCATAAGTTTGCAAGCAGCAATGGTATTTTATTTAATGCTTACAGGATGTAGAAAGCTAATTTGTTTATTAATATTATTTATTTTATTTCATTTTACTGTCTTATTTATGTTGCAATTATGTATGATAAGACATTGCTAGAATCCGTACTAACTAAAATATGGAATGGTGGATAAGGTCTCAGCTGTCTCCTGCTTTCTTTCTGGTTAATACTCCTTTTAGGCCCAAGCTTTATACCAACTCATGAATCTCGCCATGAACTCTAAAAGAAAAATAAACAGAAGTAGTGTTGAGCACACAAAAGATATATATAATGTTGAACAGCCATTAAAACTGTAGTAAATATGAACTGTAGATTGTGCTCTTGTGATAATAAAATGAAAATGATTTTCCCCTAGTGCAAGAGAAAATTGGGCAAGCTTAAACAGGTTGGAAGAAAGAAGTGACCCATTGCCTGAACCATTCCAACTCCAGTGTTTGCAAAAAGTACTTTGTCGAATAATCAATGTGTTTTTAGAAACTGCCCTCGTGCTGTGTTGGTGTAAGAAAAGCTGATAACAGATATTCATACTGGACACGTTGGCAAGTCTTACCATTGACTCAGGTTAACTGAAAAATGAAAACCTTGCTATACAAACTCCTAGCAAGAAACATTTAGTCTCCTAGGTTAATTGTAATTTTCTTTCTAGGGTGCGTTCTCTTTGATGGAAAAGTATGTGACAAAATTTTCCCATCTTTTCTTATTCCTTATTCCTCATTTTCTCATGATAAATTTACAACCAAAGAGAATGCACCCCTACTGTTTATTGTTAACTTGTCCTCCCTTCATAGAGAAACAGCCCTTATTGTGACCATCCTAGACAAGATAATTTCTTTTCATTCCTTGTGCATTACCATTTTCACTATGTAAAACTAAACTGAGAAACCAACAAACTCAAAGTAGTTTATCAAGTTTGTGTAGATTTTACTCCATAAAGGCTCCTCTAGTCCAATTTGGGTTTAGGATACTACACAGAAGTTTTATCTGAATATTCATTGTATGTTGGTGCTGGTTAACTCAAGCAGAAGGTAAGCTGTTAGGCTAGTTTTGGTTAATGCTTTACTTCTATATCATAGATAGAGAACCCACTTGTGTTACCATCTTTGCTCTGGAATTTCTTGGAGTTTGGAACATTAGTTAAATAATATTGAAAATTCTAAATAACAGTAATATCTTTCTTCTCACACAAATATGTCTCTTCTAAGCTGGAAAAGCTCTGCGGGACTTTTTCCTGGCTTTCTTCAGGCAATGCTCTTATGCATCATGGTTTCGTATCTTAAGTGAAGGATCTGCTGTATTTTGTTACTCAAAACATCTCATTCATGTAATTGATGCTTATTACTTCGTCGCTTTCCAGATTCCTCTAGTTGGTGTGTGGAGGCCAAGTACTTTCTAGTGACATGATTTTTCTGAGAAAAGATATAGTATATCTGAGAAAAGATATAGTACTTTCGTATCAAGGAATTTGGACTTTCTAGTCGCTTTCCAGATTCCTCTAGTTGTCCGTGCTGTGTACTTCTATCATGGACAAGCGAGTCTATCAGAGAAAAGATATAGTATATACTTTACATTCGTTGTATAACTTATGAAATTGAGGCAGTAAGTGTTGTGGAAGAATTTTTTTTAGTTCGCCTTTTAGAGCCTGCAGAAGATGTAATTTATTAACATGATTGAAATTGTTGATGGTATGCTTAAAATTGGATTAACCTTACTTGCAATAGGAAGCCTGGAGCCACATTGTGCTCTATAAGAATTTGATGTTCTTGACTAATATTGTAAAGCCTGTGGGTATATGCATTTGCACTGTTAACTTTATAAATGGCCAATGACTAAATCTAGAGCTAATCTATGTTAGATGGAGCTTACTTTTTTGGGCTCTGCTCTTTTACAGCATTTCTTGCAATTTTGGCTATTGGGAACCAGAGACATATATAACTTACAACATGAAGTAATATGTGCACTTTTCTCTAATGTACTTGAAGTTCCAGATAGCTTCAAATGAGCGTATAGCTTGTATTAGGTTATTCCTGGAATTCTCAGTAATTTTATTGGCCAATTGTTGAGGAAGCTCTATCCCTTCTTGGTGTGCTATGGAGGCTAGTACTTTGAGAATCTGTGAAAAAGGAGGGAACTGCTCAGATGGAAGATATATCTTGTAAATCGGTCTGATCTGGGGAAGGTGAATTGACAGTTTATAAGTATGAGACACTGGGACTGCACCTCTTCATTTGTAGGTTCGAGGAGTTGAATAAACCTGCAAAGTGGTTTTATGGACTCAAGTTTTGAGGCATCACAACAGCAAAACAATACCTTGTTACATCCTTTGAACTTCTCTAGCATCCATTTGACATATGACAGGGCATCTGTTGATAGCTTATCTGCTTCGTATAGGATAATAGCTGTTATTCATTACATAGTCTGTTATTGATCAGCAAGTTTGAAGCCAAAAAATTTCTTGTTAAAGCTTTGACATATGTACCTCGACTATACTCGAGGTTGCTGTGCAATACTTTGTCAGACAACTTCTGATTTTTGTCATTGATAAGTTCAACTATCACATGCTTCGCATAAGTACTGAAGAGTTGACTTCAGTATGTTGAGGTGATATCATTAAGTTTACGTGGATGCTCTCCTCTGCTTCTCCCTATGAGTAACATTTTCACTCGTCATTCCAAAAAGAGTAACATTTTCTCTCTCAGACAGTCCTTTATTTTCTTCTTGGCTTTGACTTTTGCGGCTGCTGCTGCTGCATTCTCTGTGTTTTTTGCTGCACAACCATCTTGGAAGCTTTTGTTAGAAGAAAAACTTGATGAGGAATTGTGTTGTTCGTGTTTTTTCTGGCTAAACCAAGACGAGCTCCATTCATGCACCTTGACAGCTAAACTGAACTTGGAACCAGAGCTGAAGGAACTTGCTGACTGACTCTCTCTTTCAGGGCTAGGCTCGGTGAGTTTTCCTTATTGATAACAAGGGAAAAGTCTGTTAATCCTTTATAGTATGGGTTGATGAATTTCGCTGCATTTTTTTCTCTTACAGGGTTGAACCCTGAGAGTTTGTCTCTGTTGATATCCAGTGAAAAGTCGGTTAATCCCTTATAATAGGGGCTGCTTTTGTTGTACCTTGCTTCTATCAGTGCATTTCTTTTGTTGAATTCGTGCACGCTTTCTTCTGTTAGGCTTGAATTCCTTTTATCTCCTTCGACGTACTCACCGAGTTTCTTGGACCAGGTAGTCACTGGCGAACCAACTGAACGAGCTGACCTGACCGGCTGGCTCAACGGTAGTTTCAAGTGGGAACATGAGCGCGTGCTGGCTTGTTTTGAAATTAGGACCGACATCAAGAAAGTAAGATTTGATTTTACTCTCTTTTCTTCCCTGGTAAGAAAAAAGTTGATCTTGTATTATGGTGTGTGAGGGGAAGTGTTGGTTCTTTTTTGCCGCTGTGGACAGACAGACACTATAGGCGTTAACCCTGAGAAAAAGAAGAAAAAGATGAATTTGGTGTGAACTACTACTATGGAGATCCAAAATGATGGATCAATGCAAATAGGAATATGTTTTTTGTGTTATGACAGACTGTATTTAGGAACAATGAGTTGATTTATTAAGGAAGAGAAGCAATTTTTGTTTCTTTTTCTTGGCTTGGAATTGTGCCGGCTTGAAGATATGTGGTAAAATATTTTTTTGTGTTTTTCTATCATTCTAAGTTGATCCTGTTGTTGAATGTGTTTATAACCATCAATTTGTGATCAGAATCAGAATTTAGGTAATGATATAGGAAGGAGGATAATTATATTATTATACTTAAAAATATAATTGCTGATTTTAATGCAGAGATATGTAATGTTATAATTTACATTAGAGTGATTGTTTAATAATATTTAATTAGAGCAGACCTGGCTCATAGTGCCTGCAGATGTTGATTTGTCTAACGGATTTAAAAAAGAAACGATAACAAGTCTGTAATTTAGGGGTGAGCATTCGGATTTCGGTTCGGATTTTTGCCTAATCCGAACCGATCCGAAAATCCGAAATTTTCTAAAAA
>JAYDZE010150678.1:253-22392 GCA_034509125.1 Monilaria moniliformis
ACCTCTCGTACACACAACACACACAATACACATTACATACTGCACACACTCTCATACACACTGCACACAAACCCCACTGCACACACTGCACACAATACAGACACTATTACACAAACACAACACCCCCAATACACATACTGCACACAATACACACACTACACACACAACAAACACACAACACACATGAGAAAATCACACACAAGATACACACACACACCGCACACACACACATTGCACACAATACACACACTGCACCCACGCACATGACATTCAACACAAACGACACACAAAATTACACACACGACAACACCGCACACACATTGCACAGACACACAACACACATGACAAACACACACGACGCACACGTACACAACACATATACTTGCACATACAACTCAAAATATATAGAAAAATGATATAAAATTACATAATATATATTACAAAAAAATAAAATAAAAATATTCAATCAAAAATCAATTTCAAATCTTATTAAATTTTTGACTGACCAAACAAAAGATTTGGAATTGAAATATAATTAGCATAACTTAAAATTCAATTTCATATAATTGCAATTTCAAATAAATTACAAATTTATTTTACCAAACGCACCCTATATTATACATACCCCAAGATTAATCGAATTCGCGCATACGGTAATGCACGTTGCCAATGAAAGAAAAAAGAAAAAAGAAAAAAGAAAAGAAAAGAAAAGAGTAGTGATTAATAATTAGAAAGTAGATTCAGGTATTGGAAATGGGACAAGGTGAGAAACATATCCTTGTACAGATTGTGATTGAGACTCTCCCAGTATGAGCCGCCCAACTGTCTTTTTCGACGACTGACTTCTCCTCCTCTTTACATTTATAACAATGATAATGTCACAATAATCCACACCTACCACATAGATATAATATTTTTATATCCACATGGCCTATAATATTTAGGTCTTTTAAAGTCTCTACTGTGAACTAGATTTCATTTCCTTAATATAAGTATTATAAGCGTCTATAAAGTTTTAATTACCACATTGTCTTATTTATGATTGTTGACTAATAAGTTATAACTATAACTATTTTAAAGATCCAAGGTATATAAGGTTGATAGTTCTATGAAGAAAAAACTATCAACTATTATTAACTTAAGATTGGATACTTTTTTTTTATATAATAACTACTAATTCACACACACCCACATATGCACATTAAATGATTCGAATTCCAATTTCTTACCGTGCTCGTGGTCAATATATTGCTGCATACTTAATATACTTAAGACATGGTTTGAGTTTTGATACACAACACTAGTTCAGATAGTTCAATATTTATGGCCAAAGTTAGGACTTTAAAGAGGATTAATAATGGTTCTCTATTTACTCTCATAGTAACTTGAATCCCTGACCTATTAGTTAGAGATGAAACGTCTTACCAACTAAGTTGCGCTTCATCGTCAAGTTAGGGCTATACTTTGAGAATAATCTTTTTATTAATTATGAGATATAACATCACTTTGAAACTCAAATAATTTTGCAAATGCTATTATGAACATGTTTTAAAAATATAATAGTTTTGTATTTTGACATATAATCATGAGACAGTTAATCAACCTGTTGGAGAGCTCCAAAAACAAAAGGCTCAAGAACATATTGCGAATGGAGTCAAATTCTGCTCAAAAATATTGTCCACCTAGGTTCAAGGTTCAAATTCAGTTAGTTTACTAAATGATCGAATCTTGAGCGACTTCTTTTTTCAAGTTGAGATTTTTATAAATCACTAATAACATAACTCAGATGAGGTTTTTTAAGACTTTTACTCCCAAAAGTCAGTGGTATCAAAATTTTATTGGGTGTAAAACGGTCTCTTTAATATTTTTAATCAAACGTGAGTTATTTTCTAACTTATTTCTTTTGTTACTTTAAGTCCCAGAACTTCAATTATATTGCAATAAGACCTCAAATTTCTATTTAATTTGTAATATTGAACCTTTGATGTTTGGGTTATATTCATATTCCTCATTTTATTCACATCGCGCTTATCTAAAATAATAATAAAAAATAACTATGAACTTACAATTTTACTCTATATAGTCCATAGTTCCCAAATTAAATGTAGCCACAATTTTTTTCTCTCAAAATAGTAGTCGTATATCATTGGGATGGAGGAACCATTGAACTTTAAATTATTTGAGAAAGTGATGACGTGGAGAGGAATGGAAGATCTTTTGATGGTAGAATTAGTGGCAGTCATTTTTCGGAGGAGCATATTATTCTCAATTATTGAGATCGCAACTTTGATTTTGGATAACTTTTTTTCCTTCTGTCTTTGACTTCTACCAAGATTACCATTTTGTATGTTTTGTAATTTTCATTTGTACATTGAGAAAAGCGGCTGATGTTGGATTCGTATACTAAAATCAATACATTTTATTTTATATATAATGTTGATATTTCCACTATTTTAATTCCTATGTAAATTTGTTTATCTCGTTAATAATAAATTATATGGTGTGTTGTAGATCGCGAAAGATTATATGATGGATTAATCTTACAAGATATAAAATTTTAATCACAACCAATACGACCCGGCCTGCAAAATCGGGTACCCGTGGGTACCCGCACTCGAAATCAGCCCCTATTGTCCACCCGACCCCGATTTAAGAATCGGGTATCCAAATACCCGACACGGGTACCCGTACCCGTACCCGACGCCGGCGGGTACCCGCACCCGATTTTTTTTTATTATTTTAAATTTCTTCTTATTATTATTAAGAATGTTTGCTATAAACCTACATTTATTTTTCGATGAATTTGGTATTGATTAACATAATAACAATGACGAATTATTATATTGTGTTTCTCCAAATTCGTGAAATATTAATTTTTATGTATGATTTTCATTAATGTATATTCTAAAGAATGTAAAGTGACTTTATTTAACCTAACCAATAACAATGAAATATACAAAGTTCAAGAATCTACAATACTTTTTTTACATTTCATTCTAATTTTAAAAAAAATCAAAATATTATCTTTATTTTTTCAAATTTCTACCTATTTCTATTAATTAATTAATTAATTAATTAATTAATTGTGGAGCTAATTAGCGGGTAATTCGGGTACCCGATACCCGATCGGGTATTACCCAATACCCGAATCTTCCATACCCTCAATACCCGATCCCGACCCCGAAACCGACATGTGCGGGTATCGGATACGCGATACCCGACGGGTATCAGATCGGGTCGGGTATTACCCGATACCCGTTATCCGAATTTGCAGCCCTAAATACGACCAGAGAATGAATTGTTGGTCTAGACTGCGATATAAATCGGAAGTAGTTTATTTTGATTGCTTGTTTATATTGGTACCTCTTCACGTATTGATTGGACTCATTGAGATGTGTTCTTCTATTAGACCTAAGTGAATAACCAAGATTTCGGTGACTTAATATATAAAACCTAAACCCCTAATAAGGTTTCAGATGTGCCTACGTATTCGTGTGTCACTCTAACTTACTATGGACGAGAGTTAAATGACAACTCAATGTACTCCGTATCTTGGGTTGCAGCAGTTTGTACACGACGTCTGAAACTCTATATTGGGTTACCGTATTCGTTCTAAGATGATAAATCTGCTTAAGGAGCTCAAAGAGGTTTGTCGTACTAAAGCCTGCAAGTTGATTAGTTCATGTAAAATAATGAGATTGAGATGTACGACTTAACGAATTAATAAGAAATTAATTAAATTAAATTATCAGATGCTTTATTAATTAAGAGATGTTCGATATATCTTAAGTCAAATACAAGGCACGAATCAATACCTAAAATAAATGATAAGTCATTATTAATTCTCTGGTGGAATGAATTACTACTAATAAATTAATTTATGTTATGGATTTAACATAATAAATTAATTCATAGAAGGTCCATCTTTATTCCTTAAATTTTATCTTTGAATTGACCAATTAGGCTCTTGGTCCAGCCAAAAAAATCTTCCACCTCACTAAGGCCTGCCCATCTCACTATATTTACTCTATAATTTATTATATATTATACAAAAAATATTAAAATTTAGTGAATGATAAATTATAATTAATTATATATACCACAAAAAACATTAAAAAACATATAATTATATAAATATATAATAAATACATATATATAATCAAATATATTTAAATAATAGTAAAATTATAAAATATAATTAAAATTTACTAAATGATAAAATGTAATTAAATATATAATATATACTATACAAGAAATATTAAAATTATTTAAAATTAGAGAGCTTCTTAATTTTACAATTTTACTAGCAGACATTAATTATTTTATCAATTTTTAAGTTTGTGCTTTACTACTTTTTGATAGATTTGCTTGTAGTTAAATGCATCGCGCTTCATGCGTGTTTCTGAAGTTAATAATTAAGTTTTGCATATAATTTTGACATACACCACCATTTCTCAAGAGTTAAAAATATTAACGAATGATAAAAAAAAAATTGATGTTCGATATATAAAAATATTTAAAGTTCATATTATGTCTTAAAGGTGTTTGTAGTGTAATGAATAAGGTGTTTTATACCTTACCAGTGGTTAATGGATCAAATCCCATTAGGCACAAACTAAAATCATTTTTGATAAATGCTTGAATTTTTTCAAAAACCAATTCAACCGGCTAGCAGTTTTCGATCGAAACGGCCGGTTTTTCCGATTCGCAACAGTTCAATAGTTGGCCGGTTTGCGGCCGAACCGATCCTACTGGCTGGTCTGGTCCAATTTTTAAAACAATGATCCCAGCTGGAAAGATGTTGTCTTGTGTGGAGGGCGAACATTGGATAAAGTTGTAAGAAGTTAACACGTGCCATTGCAACTATTAATGCTATGCAGATCATTTGCTTTTAGTTTCACTATTGATGGTAGAAAAATGCATGTCGTTACTACATCTCAACCAATAAAAGTAATTTAATTTTTTATCACCATTTGAAATACTATTAAGTTAGTATACGGCAAGAGCGAGGTTGATCCCGCGAGGACTAGAGGTAAACTTGTAATTGCTTCCTACGACATGAGTGTTAGTGATACCACCACGCCTTAAGGTTTTAACAAAGTTGCTAGACTCTACTTAAACTAAACTAAATCATCAAGTGAAAATTTTTACCTACATGTTCGATCTGGGTAATAAACAAAACAAGCTTGTAAAGACATATTTATACCTAATTTAGCCATCATTCTGATCTAAAGAAAGATTGATAACATTTTGTAACTCGGCAAACATGTAAACTGGGCTTAACGCTAAACTGGACAGTCTGAACGTGCAGTACGAAATAAAACAAACTTTGAACCAAAAACTGAAAACATGAACAAAGAATATAAGATTTCAGAATCTAAACTCGACATTTGCTGAAGTAAACAATAACTGAAACTAAAGCTACAAAAACATCAAAACTATGCGTGGACATCAACTGAACAGAGACATGAAGCAAGAAGTTAGCAAATAAACAGAAATGAGAACATCGATATAGCCACGGAAATAGAATTGCAAAGCTTCAAATTTTGAATTCAAAGTAATAGTTCTAAATCTAAATCAACAAATTGGAAATGAAATTGAAACTAAGCTATTCTTCACACGCAACAACTTGAATGCAGTAAAGTTGAAGGCAAGAAATTAAATCATAATTCCTATTCACAAAACCCAAAAAAAATATTTCCAAAATCAAAGCTAGAATGTGCCGAAACATCTGGAAATTAAAGATGAAAGATGGGGAAACAAATTCCCCCAAAATAAAATCGTAGTTCTCATCTTTTGTCTAACCCATGGTTGCTTGTTGTTTTCTTCAAAGTATTTTTGGAGAGAGTTGATGTGTGTTCTCTTTAGAAATGTTGTATGTTGAAGGATTTTTGTTTCTAATCTGATTTCTCCTTTATTGTAAATTTGGCGGCGCTAGCTCATAAAGTGAGCTAGGTTTTTTTTTTCCCTGTAAAATGACCGAAATGCCCTTTTGCTAGCGCAGCCAACGACATCTTCAAGTTGGGCAGCTTGTCTGGGCTGCCTATGCATGCCGCAGTCGACACTTAGCAAATTCGGCTCAATTTTGCTCCATTCCTTGCGATTTTTGCCTTCTTTTACAGTTCCACTCTCCAATGCCTCGAGCTTCCATATCTTCATTACTATATCGAAACATGAATTAAGTGTAGATTTTATCCTGTTAAATCGCAAAATTACCCATAATAAATGCAACAAATATGCGCCATCAAACCTTCTCACACTAGAAGCATGCTTGCCCTCAAGCATATGATGATGAAGAAGAAGAAATCAAGCAAGTATTTGTTGACACTTGGACTACCTCTTGACTACACTAACTTAAAACAAAAGACAAACACAAGAAGGAAAACAAACAAGCAACAAACCAAGTAGCCATAGGGTGATCTACTACAGACTCACCCACAATCTTAAGATCTCGTAACTCATGTCTAGCTTAATTAATTCAATCTCAGTACATGATTCCAATTATCTGTAAGTCAAGCGTAACCAAACCTGAGTTGGATGTTCAAATTCACTCAACTTATATCTCTCATATATTAAATTACACTCAACAAAGATAAGCAAATAATCTCAATAAGATGTGGTCAAGCATTGCAATTCAAGAGGGACTTTCAATTTTTGGACGCAACAAGGCTTAGGACCATAAGAGATATGTAGGCTAGATCTTAGGGGTCGTAGGCTTTGAGAATTGAAAATCAAATCATGCATTTACAAGTGAGATGTTGCACTTACCAAAACCAAGCATGCATATACGTTGTGTTTCAGAAAACATGAACAAATGCACTGCATTTTTTAGCAAAGGGTATCCAGACTTTCTTATCTTTTCTATTCCCTTTCTTTTTGTCTCTCACACAATTGTTTCTTTTTTTTTTCTTTTCAACTCTTTTCATTCATTCTTTTATTTTTTGTACAGAATATATTTGATTTACCTATTATTTATCTGATATACCCCCTATTTATAAATTTAGAACAGTATGTATTCCTCTACACCACAGATATGTGTTCATGATTGATTCCAGCAAGTGCAATGAAATATGCATGATGGGAGCCAAAAGGTGAAGCCAAAAAAATAAAGCTCGAGTTGATAATTTTATGACTAGATCAAAGAACATGATTAAGACTTCAATTTGGCTACTAAATGCAACAATTCGGTTAGGATTTTGAAAAAATTAAGGCGCAAATTGGTTGTCCTAATTGTCTTCTCATTTATTACTCATGACCACACCATATGGAGATAAATGCAAACAAATTCACTCAGAAGTGAAGTAGAGCGAATTCTACAATAAGGCCAAAATCTCATATATAGCGGCATTCATTCAACGTCAAATTGAATATTCCATCATATTTATATCATCTAATTAGAATCATGCAATCAAGAAGAGAATTTATCAAACTAAAACATGAATTAGTTATCTCTGAAAGTGTATAGTCAGGTAGGTAACAATTGAAACACGTTTAACTTGTTGCTAAAACAAACACAGACGCAAAGACACACAACACACAACACACAAACAAGAAAACAAACAAAAGAAACACAAATTCCCAATCTCCTCAAACTAAGGCCGTACTTACTCGTCAACAAGTTAGGACTGAGTGTGAAGCAAAATGACTCTAAACACGAATCAAAACAAAACACAAAAGAAAACACAAAGCAAAGGCATAAAAAAGACAACAAAGGGTAAGGGGGACGCCTGAAACGTCTCATCTGACGTCAGAAAGACTCGAGCATGTCTCTGGAATTGGGTATTTGGGGCTGTTGTCGGATCATCCTCTTCAGTCGGCTCCATTTCTCTTTCTTACGCTTCTTATAATTGATCAATTATTCATCTTTGCTCGGGACACTATACCATTGAAAATCTCTTGCAATGTCTCATTGTCTCCCTGATAAACAAATTTAAGGTTTAAAGGTAGTTGTATCAGTTCCAACCCGAGGGGATGAACTCCAACGATTGCAGCCTTTCAAAAGTGTCTGCTCTTGGCAGTTTGGACAAGCTGAGCAACTCAGATGTCCCTGCTGAACCAATGAACTCAGTTTTTTTCATAAACTCACTATTTTTGCTTCTATCTCACCATTGGTCAACCTTTGTGAGTTCAGTAATTCACTCATCCCTCGAGCTTCCAGGTCAGCACGTATTGTAGAATAATTCTCCAAACTATCCTCCAAATGTTCGGTCTCAAGATATTCTTGAACCATTGGGTCAACGGCATCAACAATATATCCGCTCTCAATACATAAAGAAATTTTCATTGCATCGCAAGTCAGTTTTCTCAATTTCATAGCAGTCTTCGTGACCTCAAGATCATATAACATATAATAATTTGAAGACATGCTCATAAACAAAAGAAAATAAATAAATAAATAAATGAAGTTAAAAACTATATACAATATTGAACATCTTCTGAAAATATAACTAGCCAACTTGAATGTCTTAGAGACGTAACTACAGAGACTACTAAGCTTGATAAAATCAAGATTGAACATCTTCTTTTAAAACACTACTTTGGAAACATTAGGGCTAACAGAGCTCAAGCAGAAATTGTAGATTTGACAACTTGAACTAATTAGGTTGGAAAGAGATTCTACAAACTGGGGCTAGGAAAAGATGTGTTGGTCAACTTTCTGTTTCAAGTAACAAAATTTGCAGGGCTTAAAAAAAACTGAAAATGTAGGTCGTAACTAAGGAAATGAGAGAAGACAAGATTGAAGATTCAGATGAAAAACTTAAATGCAACAAAATCAAACAAGCCACTCAAGATTAAATCAAACACATGACAAACTCAAATACATGCTTTTGAAATTACAATTGACATACTTAAATGAAACTTCCGTTCTCATCCAATATTTAGTTATTCTTCAAATCACCAAATTGTTCTAAAACTAAGATGGAATATAAACCAATATCAAACTGATTTTTTACTTAACATCTTAAGCTAGACAAATAAAGGCTAAACCAAGATTTAGGGAAAAAAAAGCTAAATGGAAAACCAACCAGAAACCAAAAGCAACTACTAAGTTCTTCGAAAATCCAATAATATCCAGATCCAACAAAGTAAAGCAAGCAACATGTAGTAACTAGAACACTTATGAAAATAAGTAGACAAGATAGTTCTAAAACAAAGAAAGCAATATAACAGTGATTTTTGTTTCCAAAGCAAGCATTAAAATGCAACAGGTCTTCTTCCTCTGCCATATTGCATCTTGGCAGAGATGTTGTTATTCCCATAGTATTATTGGCTTCCCCCTAGAGAGAAAGTGATAAGTGCAGGTGGAATTGTGTGAGTGTAAAAGTGATAAGTAGCTTCATTTCTCTCTCATCCTCCTTACTTTTATATCCCGAGTGATTCAATTTTCCCCCAACTAGGATTCCTCTTTTCCTTTATTCTGATTGGACTTTCTACACCTCTTCGCAGCTGGTGGTGACACCTTGCCAACTACCAGAAAAGGACATGTTTGTCCTGTAGTGCCGCCAACTTCTACCTTCAATCTGGGCAGCTCGAGGGCTCTTTCTTTGGTAGTTTATGAAATGCCTCAAATTCCTGCTTATTTTGGTCTTCTTGTGTACATTTCCATCATTCCTTTACTTTCAAATCCCAGATCATATTCTTCTCAAACCTTACATATAAACACTTATTTAATGTAGATTTGTGTCCAATTATAAACCAATTAGACCATATTTCTAGCAACAATTAAATCCTATCTAACCTCCTCACACTTGGGTCATGCTTGCCCGCAAGCATGTGGTAGAGCTATACTCTTAAAATTGAGTGTTGCTAGGAAATCCCTAACTCAACAGACTCAAGACAAAAAAACAAAACAAAACACAACGCAAACAAAAAAATGCCAAGCAGCTTTAACTAATAGCTAGCTCAATATTTTCTCTAAAAGTTTATCAAGCTCAACAAATAAGCAGTCAATCTACTGGTTTCTTCCCCCTCCTCAAGTTTGATTACAATTATCCACTTGTCAAGACAATCAAATTATGAATCAAGTGCAAATGTTTCTCTCAATTTCTTTCACTCATGCAGGCCAATTCTCTCAGAAGACATGAAGCAATCAAGGTAAAATCAAGTGATCACCTGCAACTCAAGAGGGTCTTTAAAATTGGATGCAATGAGGCTCTGGACCATTCAAATATGTCGGTTAGATCCTAAGGGTCCTAAACTTTAGCAAAGAAAATCAAGTTATGCATTTCCAAATAAGATCAAAACTTGTCAAAACCAAGTAGCTCATGTATTATAGGCAATTTCAGCAAGTAGGCACTGACTTCAATTCAAGAGTGTACACAAGTTTGTTCCTTTCATCTTTTGCGTCTTTTTTTTCTTTTCTTTTTTCTTCAATTTTTTTATTTTTTTTTGCTTTTTCTGTGTTCATACATTTTTTTTCATTCACCTTGTACCTCTATCTTTTTCAAAATAAACTACACACAATGTCTATGCTTTTCATCAATCAATGTAAACCATGATCAATTTCAACAAGTCCAAATTATGCATAACATGGACCAAAAAACAAGTCCAAAATTGAGGCTTAGGTTTATACTTTGTGACTTCAATCAAGAACAAGTCTCAAACTTCAAAATGACTTATTAGGGATAACATGCCAGGTGGATATTGAAGTAAACAAGGCTCAAAATGGTTATCCTAAGTGCCCTCTATCATTCATTGCTCATAAATCACTTGATTTCACAATTCATGCAAAGAAGAAAAGCACTCAAAAGGAACAAAATAGAAAGTGTTCTACTATAGGCACAATTCTTGCATATACTAGATTTAGCCTTTGATCCATAACTGACACTCCATCATACTTGTATCATTTAGCTAAAACCAAATTCAGTTAGGGGGAAATTTCATCAATTGACTACACATTATACTGAACTCAAAACAAAAGAGAAATTAAAAGAAGAGTTATTATTAACAGCTTGGCATAAAAAAGCAAAAATAAAACACACAAAACCTCCTCACATCTAAACCTTGCTTGCCCTCAAGCAAGTTGGATCAAATGTAAGGAAGAAAATGATAAACAAGACTTAAAACATAAACTGACACATATACAAACAAAAAAAAAAGAAAAAAAGAACAAAAATGATGAGAAATGGAAAGTGGTCACCAGGGATCGGCTGCGTCGAGAAGCAGCTCGGGAGGATTCTGCAATATCAGTGGGTGTTGTCTAGGATGTGTCCTGGGTAGCAGGCTGGGCAACTTCTGGAAATAGGGTTGGGCACTTAATGGGAAAGTGGTTGGGCAGGAGAGGTAAACAAAATTAAAAAGCCGAAATGAAAAACAAATATGTAAAATATATACAAGATAAATACTAAATCACCTTCAAACTTTCAAAAATTAACCAGACTGGGCAGTTTGAAGGTGTCATTGAATCTCCAAATGGTTAATTTATGTCTTGAGGTGTATACAATTAAAGTTCTTCTACTGTATCCACTTCAGATGCATCCATGAAGATTTTAAGCCTATGATCATTAACCATATAATGAGTAGAAGAAGGATTCACTCCCTGAATTTCCACGGCTCTGTTGGTTTTTATCTCACGGATGATGAATGGGCTTGTCCACTTCGACTTCAATTTGTCAGGCATGAGCTTGAGTCAGGCCCAATAAAGCAGGACCTTTTGTCCATCTTGCAAGTTCTTCCCTCAGATGTTACGATCGTGCCTCATCTTAGTCATCTCTTTAGACCAAATGGCTGGATCATAAGCTTACAAATGAATTTTTTCAAGTTCTTGATATTGAAACTTCATTTCCTTCTCACACTTAGTAGATTCCATATTCATTTGTTGCACCACCCAGTAGGCTTGGTGCTCAAGCTCAACCGGAAGATGGCACATCTTGCCGAAGATTAGCCGGTAAGGCGATATGCCAATGAGGTTCTTATACGCCGTTCGATAAGCCCATAGAGCATCATTCAACCTCATGCTCCAATCTTTCTTTGATTGATTCACTATCTTCTCCAAGACGCATTTGATTTCTCTATTAGAAACTTCAACCCGTCCATTTGATTGAGGATGATATGGTGTCGATAGCCTGTGATGAACTTCATACTTCCTTAATAACGCCTCAATTTTAAGATTGACAAAATGAGTATCTTGACCACTGATGATGGCACGAGGTACCCCATATCGGCTGAAAATTGTGAACTTCAAGAATAGTGCCACCTCATTCGCTTCACTAGCCCTCGTAGTCTTAGCTTTAACTCACTTCGATACATAGTCCACGACCAATAATATATAATTATTTCCAAATGAGCTCGGGAACGGACTCATGAAGTCCATTGCCCAAACATAAAAAATATCACAGACTATGATTGGTCTGTAATTGGTCTGTAAATATAAAAACTTTCAACCAATTAATGAATTGCATACAAAAAGAAAATTTGGTATGACAATATATAAACTCTCTGTTTGTTATGATTTTATCACAAAACTAAAATCCTCAAATTTGAAGCTGGCGTGGAGGCCGAGATTTGCATACATGACTCATTTACACTCGACACGTGTAATGCGAGGATCTTGTGAATTCGAAAGTTACGAAAAGCGACGACCCAGATTGAAAAGGTGGCTAGCGTCATTCTACATCATGCTGACACGTACGACATCAGGACTGTAAAAGTTAAAAAAGAGTACAAGCATTTAATGTGCTACCCGACAAACCTATACTAGAGATAAATGAATCATCGACACTCTTGATATTGGACCTGACTCTGATAAGAACCTAACTTATGTCGGAAAGAAGCTAACTGATACCAATGAAATAAACGAACACACTATAGAAAAAGTTTCGAGCGCTTTCTAACTCCATAAAGTAAAGGGGAAGAAGGGAAGAACCATCGCGAGGGACGTGAGGCGCGGGGAGAGGAAAGCCTTGACGGCAAGACAAAGAAGATAGAAAGCTTTAGGGTCTATCAAATATCCTTTTCATTCTTCATCGTTACATAACATCCTTATATGAAAATTCAAACTAAGTAGAGTTCTATTCAAACTAAGTAGAGTTTTGTGTTTCACTAAATTCCACCACTGCATCATTTGTCTCCGCCGCTAGGTTGAGGTCATTAACCAGTCTCGATATCTCCTCGAGATCCATCTGCAATCCCCTCTGTAATCACTGCTACACTCGAAAATCCAAGGATAATCTGGCACTATAAGGGTACCACTATACCCCTCTAAATCCTACAACATTGTATAGAGTTTTATGCGAGGGATAAAACTCACTTGTATATGTTGAATATAACAAATTAAGAATAGTTAATGTGAGTTCTAGTTAACAAAAAAATTAACGGTTTAAATAAATCCAGTAAATATGAACTTAATAATGTGAAACACTTTATTGGTCCACCAATAATGTATTATTTTTTTAATTGCACGAATTTCAATAAATATTTGATAGATATTTTTTAATAGAGAAAAGAGCCAATTTTTTAGTGTGAAATATTATCCAAAAAAACAAGTGATACACTATTCACGAACGAACGCAAAAAAAAATATTATTAAACATTTTTCGTGAATATAGAAAATATAAAAATTGAAGTTTCTAAAACGTGGCAGCAATGCTAGAGGTTAACCTTAGCGCGATTAGCGGCAATGAAAAGCTAGCGGAATCGAGTGTCTACCGATATTCTCATTCTCCCGCATCGGATCCACCATCACTAGAATTGGCGACTCCAATTGTTACCCCTCTCTGTTTTCACTCACTAACCACCGTCCCGGCGAGCGGCGGTTCGTGTGATTTGGGCATGACAAAGTTGACCCCCGCGGCGGCCAAGCGGCGGATGCAGAGGGTCCTGACTGCCATGTAGCAAATTTTGTTCTTTATTTTGGGGCAGGTTTCGGTTTCGGTTTCGATTTGGGTCGGTGATGATTTTGCCGATTTCATTTTTGGGGCAGATTTTGTTCTTTATTTTCAGTGATGATTTTTGGGGATGATTTGGGTTCCTTGGAGTTGTTGAGTTGATTGGAGGTGGGCGGCGGCGCTTGCGCCGACCGTAGAATTCTTGGCAGAAAATTCGACCATTTGAAGAAATCATAATAATTAATTTAATTTAATTTAATCAATCATTAGTTTAATTAAATTAATCTTTATTTAAATATAAATTTTTTACCATTAATTAATAAATTATTAATTTACGGCATGATTATCCCAGCCCAAAAAAGTCCAACCACAGCTCCATTTTCAGCTGTCACGTCAATATTTTACTTTTCAATCACAACACCAATATTCCAGCCCCAAAGAATTCAACCCCAAATTAGCCACAACTCATTTTTTATCATTTCATCAATTTTTATTATTCTCCAATTTCATATATTTATTTAAATTGAGGTATTTGTGAAATCAAATTAAATGACTACAAATTCGAAAAGCAAACAATTAAATTATGAAAGTTACTTAATTTAAATTTCTAAATTATATTAGTTAAATACCCAAAATGAAATAATTGAACTATTTTTGTGTGGAATGAATTCTGAAGGATAACACCCTTTTACAGATGAATTTTGCACCCCCATCTCAACACAAAATAGGGAAAAAATTAGTTTGGGGCTGGAATTTCACCCCGTTGGCGCCGCCGCGCGCCGGCCGCCTCCACCTGACATTCAACCGTGCGACCGGCGAAATGTCCGGCGAAGGCGCGGCTGCTGCACCATTAACCTCGCTTCCATACGTTCGCCTCTCTTTTCCTTCAATTCCAGGCGGCGATATTGATGCCCTTAGATAACTTAAAATTAACAATTACATATCTAATCTTTTTATACAAAATATATACATATTGATAATAAGGAAATATATGCCATTTCATGATTTATCTATGAAACAATTTCAATGACTATCTTATTTATCATACAATATCATAAAAACTGTATATTGATCACTATCTTAACTTATATATGTATTTCCTATTTCAAATTAACTATCTTACTATATTTTATCTGGCCTATCAAACCATTTTTAAGCGTACCGTACATATAGAAGGAGGCAGCATAAATTAATATTTGACCAAATGGATAACAAACTAGCGATCAAGTCGCAAGAATTTTAAATTGAACGAGTAAAAACTGTTAAAAGTGATGAATAATTTGATGTTAGAAATGAAGCTTCAATTAATTAGGATAATCGATAAGAATTTGGTGATTTGATTTTATCCACTCGGCTTATATAATTGGACACATAATATATTACATTTAATTGATTTGGAGAGGGGTACAAAGTATATATACATTTACTTCATCACAAACAAACCTTACCCATATAATTATTACACGCAAACTCACCCACAAACACAATTTCTCTCTCCTTTCACCCCCGAGTCTCCCTCTCTCCTCTTTGGATCAGACTTTCTCTCTCTATATCTATATCTGTATCCACACACACCAGAGCTTCGGTTTAGGCACAAAACCGACGTAGCATAAAAATAAACACAACCCCAAAACAACAAATCCCATGTTCTCTCGGATCTTGTAAAAAAAATAATTTAAATTAACGATCGAACTCCGCCCATTTTTCTCGCTGCTTCAATTCGATTACTGCTTCGGCAATGACGAGGAGGTGCTCGCATTGCAGCCACAACGGGCATAATTCTCGCACGTGTCCGAATCGAGGGGTTAAGCTTTTTGGGGTCCGATTGACTGATGGTTTGATTCGGAAGAGCGCTAGTATGGGTAACTTGACCCATTACATGGGCGGCGGCGGAAGTGGAAACGCCACGCCGCTAAGCGGCGGTGCTCATGACTCCCCGGCGGACACCCCCGACCACCCCTCTGCTGGCTCCGCCGCCGCCGATGGCTACGCGTCTGAAGACTTCGTTGCTGGGTCTTCTTCCAGCCGGGAGAGGAAGAAAGGTTTTAATTTTAATTTTATTTCTTATTTTAATTCTATTAGGTTTGGTGTTTTGTGATTATAATTTGGGGTATGTGCTCATGTTGTGTATGGAGTAGTTTTTTTTGGTCTAGTTTGCGTTTGGATCTGATTAATTTGTGGATTTACTGTTGATTTTGGATAAAATTGAATCGAGCTAGCAGAAATGAATGACGTGTTGTAATAGATCGTTTTGAATGTTTTTGTAAGCATATGGTTTAGTGTAGACTGTTAGAGCGTTTTAGATAAGGGTCGGTGTAAGATTGAATTTACTTTTTGCTGGTATAATAAAGGAAAGCAGAAAATGATGTTTAGTGGTACCTAATTTGTATCTATCCATATTAATTTGCTGATTTGTGTATGAAACTTAGGGTGTTCCAGTTGCATGTGCTTCGATATAATCTGATTGTATGCGTCTGCCCTGCTCAATTTTTAGGCTTATTTAGGTTTCTGAATTCCAGTGTTTGGTTGCGTCCGGGAAGAATGGTTCGGGAAGCTGAACTAAAGTGACTGTTTTTGTCATGATGAAATGTGATTTTTGCAGGAATTTAATTGTGCTCTTGCATATGCATTTTGGGGATGAATTTGTGTTAGTGATATAATATAAAAACTTGGAATAAAGGGGAACAAAAGATAATAAAAACCAGTTTTTTGGTGTTCTATTTCTCTGTTTCTATAGAGAACAGAATGAGAGGATGAATTTTATGATATATGAGTTGTCTGATTTTTGGATGGGAAAGCACTCTGTGTCTGCTACACACTGGTCCGACATATTCGTTAAATTTCATTGTCTTAACCATTCCTGCAAATCTGTGTCTACTTTGAGCATCCATGATGGCTAATACACAGGGAAAAGGACATGAAGAAAAAACATAGATCCTGAAAATGATTATATGCAGAACTGAGGTAGTCAAAATTTGTGCAAAAACAACTGTGGAGTCACGTGAAAGAAAGTTGCAAGTTTCGATGCTTATGCTCTAAAGGGGGATGGCAAATGGACATTTAGGTTTAGGTTTTCGGGGTGGGGTCAGGTTAAGGAGGTCCTGATGCTATGGGTGGCTCATATCTTTTGTCCATGATCAAATTTCAGTTTAGAATACTATTAACACTTGTTATAGCCATTCAAGAAGTTGGTTCCATTCAACGATTCCACCATTGTGCTTTTCTCGTTTTTATATATGGTCTTTTCCTTTACCGTGTGTGAGTTCACTTCAATATAGTTGTACTTTTATTTTGCAGGTGTGCCTTGGACAGAAGAAGAACATAGGTTATTTCTGCTTGGCTTGCAAAAGCTCGGCAAAGGTGATTGGCGTGGCATTGCACGGAACTATGTGATCTCTAGAACACCTACTCAGGTTGCTAGCCATGCCCAAAAGTACTTCATCAGACAAAGTAATGTGTCTAGGAGGAAACGACGCTCAAGCCTATTCGATATTGTTGCCGATGAAGTAAGCCTCCTTATTTCTTAACTCTATGTATAGCTTTACACATTTAGTAGGTCCTCAATGACACTTAGCTATATGCAAAAAACAAGATGTATGCTTATGGAACAGACTCTCTGCTTATCCACTTTTTCCTGGAATAAGGTAATCAATCTGATTATAGGCTCGCAGCACAAAACATCAGATGATAGATATAGACCATGTCAAGTTTTGCAAAAACCATCCATATTAGTAAATAAATATGTGCTGTAATAAAATGTGCTTGTACAAATACACAAATAGCAGTGGTGGTTTTGGGGGTGAATCATATGTTTAGGGTGCAGTCTCACGAAGCAAAGCTAATCATTCAAATGTTGAATTTTCCCTCCTGCAGTCTGCCGATACTACTGTTATGTCACGAGATTTTTTCCCTGTGAACCCTTCTCAAGCCGAGACACAAAGCAGCACTCCAGCAGCACCTACTGCTATGGATGAAGAATGTGAATCCATGGAATCTGCTAACTCCAACGACGGGGACACTGCTCTGACAAATCCGGAGGGCTCCCAATATCCTTACCCCGTCATGTATCCTGCTTATGTCGCTCCGCTCTTCCCGTTGCCCGTCCAATTTTGGCCAGGATACAATACAGAGCCCGTCAAAGCAGAAACCCATGAAGTGGTGAAGCCAACTGCCATGCATTCAAAGAGCCCTATTAACGTAGATGAGCTTGTTGGCATGTCAAATCTAAGCTTAGGGGAATCCATCGGCGATGGCGGACCATCAGCCCTCTCACTTAAACTCGTCGAGGGCTCTGCGAGGCCATCTGCGTTTCAGGCTAATCCAGCTTCTGGCACTTCAGGAATGAACTCTAGTAGTCACAATCCAATTCATGCCCTCTAGAATGGGGAAAAAGACATGTTGATTGTGATGTGGGATCGCTCAGCTCAGTGCCTTTGAGCTCTGAAGGTCTCTTTGTTAATAGAAGATGATAGTGTTTAGAGTGGTTTCGTTAAGTTATAATTTTATTTGTTAGGTTGTCATAATAAGTGTGTTTTAGGAAGGATTAACTCAACCTCAACTTAACTCTGTAGACACCAGAAAACTCGTTTTTCAAATTATTTGAATCTTTCAAAACTTCTGCCTGTCTGCTGAGCTTGGAACACTAATGTGCATACTTATGTTTATGCTCCATATATTTTGATCAAATTATGTAATGTATATAAATTTCTTCAAGTTTCCTCAATGACCAAACGCTTCTTGTATTGATGTCATGAGTGATTAATAATGTTTGTAAAGTATCATCAACTATTTTATATCGAAAGGTATGTTTTTTATAAAAATATTATTTTCCACGTTTAAAAATATTACTTGAATGTCTATATTACGGAGGCGTAGCTATGAAACTGTGATGAGTTCAACGTACAAGATTGGAGGGAGGAAGAGACCCCCTGAACCTGAAAACTATATGTACATCTCCAAATTAAACTTCCCGTTTAAGAAGACATTATTTGTCAAATCACTTGGTCCCAACTCATTTTTGACACGCTGAGAGAAAAGGTGAACAAGTCGTCGATGTAAGAGCAATGAGCCGGTGCCCAGATTCTGCCAAGGACAACAAATATCGACAAGTTGCCATTGGAGCTAAGTCGTTGTCAAAGTTGATGCTACCAAAAAGAAGGAAAGAGCTCAAACAAATACTCCCTTTAGAAAGGTTCATCACTTTTATTCTCACAAATTTTATAAAATTGTTAGGTGAATGTGTGATTAGTGGAGAAAATGTAATAAGTGGAGGAGACAAAGTCTCACTTTATTATTGTGTTATGTTAGTTCATTGTAAAAAGTTAGTGGTGGGCTATGAATAGTAATATTGTGAATAAGTAGATAAAGTAAAAGTAAAAAGTAAATAGTTTGTGGTGGGATAGTGTCCAAAAATGAAAAATGAATGTTATTGCAAGACATATTAAAATAACAAAAAATGAACCTTTCTAAAATCAATGAAGTATAATATAATAGCTAAATATAAATTTTCAAAATTTACACATTGATGAGTCACTTTTTTCATACAAACATTGAGTGATCGCTACATTGTATATCTTTGAATGAAAAATGAAGCTTTATTTGTTAAAATTGATAAGTTTATATAAGTAATTATTTAAAATAACAAAAAATATCTAAGTTAGGATTATGAGGATTGAGATTCGTATCCTCTTCACCTATACTTAAAAAAGAGAGGGATATATCACCAAGAGCATCCTTAACGCAGCCGCGTTTGCACGTGCAACAATGGCGGCCGCAACGCGACTGCGTTGTTGGGAGAGGACAGCAAGGGGCAGCCTCATTTCTAGTCGAGGGTGTGGCTGGATGCCCCCTGCGGCCGCCGTAGAGCGGCGGCATTACGGGTATCCAGCCGCCGCAAAAAAAGTAATTTTTTACAAAAAATCGATTTTAATAAATAAAATCAATTATTATATATAAAAAATGATTTGAATAAATAAAATCAATTTTTCTTGAAAAATATTAATAACATAATTTCACAATGATCTATATTTAAAATTGCGTCTGTGAATACTTAATTAAATAACATGATAGCTCTTTTTTATAGCTACATGAAAGCATTCAATTTTTTAAATTGGATGTAAATGACTCTTTTTTATAGTTACAGAGAAGTTTTGTTATCATTTTTCGATACAGGGTGCAAAAGCCACGACCATATAATATGAATTTAAAGATGAGATATACTAAAAATAGGAAAAGACAAAATATGAAACTGTATTTGTGATGATATGGTTAGCATTTTGGAGTTGGCCGTGTCGACTGTGTGAAGGAATTGAATTAATATTAGACTGAGGCGCAAACATGAATTATAGTATTAATATTTAAACAGACTAACCGACCAAACATATATTACGGCTGTCACCTCACCAGATTATTTACTTTTTATTTTCTTTTTCTTTTTCTTTTTTATTTCCCTCTCTGCTTTGAGGTCATGAGGAGCTATAACTATTACCTATAACATTTAGTTGGAATTTGGATTATTAAAATCGATTTAGATTCAGTTGATAACATTTTACATTTTAATTTATAACTTTGGTTTGGATTTGTATTTAATAGACTCAATACACACCCTTATTTTAGTACAAGTAAATAAAAAATGGCAAGAAAATTGTATCAACTCTACGTTTCCAGGTACACAAAAATCTGTTTCTAAATAGTGCCATTATGTCTATTTAATAACCTTTGATAAAATAAAATAAAAAAATAAACACTTCCAAATAAATACTATACTAGTAGTAGCTTTGTTTGGGGTTCAAATGAATATAGTTGTTTGTCATACTTCTCATTTTAGTTTCCTTTGAATTGAGTAAAAGATAAGATGTACTAAAAATATGGGATGAAGTTTATTTTCTCTTTATTTATGTAATTTTAGAAATTTAAATTATGTCATTTTCATTTTTTAATTAATGTAATTTTGAAATTTTAATTAATTAATTTTAAAAATTTAATTCATTTTCTAATTTTTAGTCATTTATTGATTTTATAAATATTACAATTTAAATAAATATATGAAATTGAAGAATAATAAAAAATGATGAAATGAAAAAAATGGAGTTGTAACTGATTTGAGGCTGAATTTTTCGAAGATATGTTGTGGCTAATTTGTGGCTGAATAATGAAAAACTAACGTAATAGCTAAAAATTAGAGTTGCGACTAATTTTTTTAGAGTTGAGTTAAAGATCCCCTGAGACCACTCATAGTGATAACTTTAGCTCAATAATCCAATCCAATCCTCAATTAAAATATTTCTTTCTTTCTTTTCCGCATACACAACCCAACCTTTATCTTATTTATACTTCCAGTAGTGATGTTTGTATGATCCAAATATTTTTCCCTTTTTACTTTTATTTTTATTATTATATTAGCCATTATAAATTTAACTATATTTAAAAAAATCTTAAAAATAAGAAAATATAAATTATTTTTGAAATTTATTTTTTAGATAAAATTAATTACCATATATTTAGAAACTTATAATTTACTTGATCATGAAGTGGTAATTACAAGAGTTAAATTAGAAACGGAATTTCGAACATCTTCCAAATTTGAAAAAATTTGACGGTGAAAGAAATATCCAAATTTTGAACAATAATGGGGTAATTTGTATCCATAGCTTCAAATGAAGAAGAAATATGAGTTGAAGATATATAAGAAAAAGGAAGAATTGGTTTGATGTTAAATGATAGACAAATTGAATTCGATCTAAAAATCAAGAATATTAGTAATATATAATATATAAAATTTTTATCATAAATAATAATATTTTTTAAAAACTATATATTATATAATTAAGTGGAGCGTGCCACATGTCCCACGACACTCTCTTGTGACTTTAGGTTGCTCGACCGTCCAATCTCGTGCCATTTTTCCCTAATTTGATTTTTTTAATATTTAATACTTCATCCGTCCATCAAAAATAGTCTCCTTGGTGGACGACACATGTTTTAATGCACAATTAGTAAAGTAAGAGAGATAAGGAGAAAAAGTGATTGAAAAGAGAAAATGTGGTTGATAAAGTAGGAGAGAGAGAGAATAAAAAAGTGGTTGGAGAGATAAAAAATGGTGGGTCATATTAGTATAAGTTCTAAATAGATTGATATTTCTGAGTATTGTGTTGTGAGAAATTTTTCATGTAATATCCCTAAAATGACCCGAGTTAAAATTACGAATTTCCGGTGTGATAAGATCGCCGAATAAGGATTTTCGGCGATTCTCCGAGGATAATTAATAAAATGAATCGAGATTGTAACATCCCCAATGATAGGTCTCTTCAAGAT
>JAYDZE010150789.1:0-22383 GCA_034509125.1 Monilaria moniliformis
GTCCACGGCTCAAAGCGTAAGAATTTATTTGTAACTTTAGAAGGTGTTACAATTCTTAGAGCTACTGAATATTGAATACAGAGTGAATGCCCGAATGCCTCTGCCTCTATCTTATATTTATAGAGTTTTCATGTGCCGAGCTATTGGGCTATTGGGCCTTTTTCATGGGCCGAGCTTTATCTCCTTGGGGGTCGTGCATTTATCTTATTGGGGGGCGTGCCTTTATCTTCTTGGGAGGCGAGCTGCTGGACTTCTTGTGGGACGAGTTTTAATCCAAGGCCCAATTATGTTGGGCATATAGATGGGCCGTATCCTATCAGTAGGTATGAAAGGGCAAATGGAGAGCTGTGTGCAGTCAGCATTGTTATGCTTATCAAGAAATCGATGTGATTGAAACCGAGAAAAGAAAAGCAACTCTTGGTGCATGGACGACAAATAATTACTATTAAAATATCATGGCAACTTGGCGTATGTGGCGAATGGAATTCGTGTTTCCTGCTTCAATAATGGTAGGTTGTTTCTTTGCAGCTGCCCAGAAAGGGACAGGTTTCTCTGCTGGATCTTAGAGTTGAACTGCTGGTCAATTTCTCATATGGCCTGTTTCAGATTGGGCATGCCTGGCCCGAGAGAAGTCGTAATCTCTCTCTCTCTCTTAATTTCGAAAACTAATCTAAAATATTGAATCTTATGAAGTTGATTAATATAAACATTGTGGAAATGACTTATGTTCGTCGGTTCGTCCGTACACAGTTCATAATTGAACATTGTTAACTAATAGATATTTAAATATTTTAAAATTTTAATTAATATATTAATCACAATTAAGATTTAATTATGATAGGTGCCCCGGAATGTGCTTCAGATATTATCTATTTATTTATATAATTTTCAATTCGCAGAAACTGTTGTCGAGAAGAACTTAGCAGTAAACAAGAATAAGATATAATCTGCAATTTAATTAGTTCTTCAAAATTGAGGTAATAAGAAGGCTAGCAAATACGACAATCCGCCTTCAAAATTAGTTCTGTCATGACTTTATTTTATATCGTCATTATAAAATCATAACATATTAACATAAGCTATTTTATACGGAAGAAAGTATGGACAGAGGAATAGAATAAATTAGCAGCCTACTTTAAAAATGAAAAGTTGATTATTTCAAACAAGAAAATGATATGAAAAGTTGATTAGATTCATCAGACAAAGAATCCAAGAACGTCACGTCACGGTGGGGCAGTAGCGTGCGGAATTTGTCCCCTTCTTTTATAGAAAAATATTGATTACTGTATTGTTTAATTATTTTATTTTTAATAGACAGTATATAAGCTTGAGTTACATTGAGAGTTGGGGCAAAATGATAAGTTTTAATAGTGAATTCGTAAAACAACTAAAATTAAATCTTACTCGAGCTATCCCTTTTTTTGGGGATGGATTTCTGCGTGGACCAAAGATTTCCTCAGATACCAAAAATATACTATATATCTAGTAGTCTCCTTTCAAATGCCTACTAAATTGTCTTTCTGGGTAATGTCGAAAAATATGTCACATGGTCTGATTCATATATTATGATTCATAGTGGCGGATCTAGAACATGAAAGTAGAGGGGGCGTAATCCAAGAGCTGCGGTTGAAAAATCTCATTCAGTGACTTCAGAATATATATTTATACGACGTTTTCTTCAGTATTCGAGTCGCAACAATGATAGATCCTAACATAAATGATTTCTTCAAGTTTTTTTTCTTCTTCAGAGAAGCAAAATTTTTCAAACTATGGACCACAACAAATGCTATTCGGTCATCGGGGGAGGGGTGACCACGGTTTATTGGTGATACTAAGGGGAAGTTAGCCTTCGAGGGGGGTCGGCCGCCCCCTCCCACCCTCTTTGGATCCGCCACTGATGATTTATACGAACATTGGGTTAAACAAAAATTCAAGTATAGCTTACTTAACATATTACTCTGGCTTTTCCCAATGGGCTATGTAAATGGCTGTGGGCTTGGGCCTTTAACATAAGCCCATTATACCATCCACATTTAACGATTGAATAATTTTGAAGCCCACCTCATATACAGTCGTCTTTATAAGAGAGGGCAGCTATCAGTTGCCACAATAACCCTAGCCGTAAATCTGAGGCTCAGCGCTATTCGAAATTTGTATTTTTTTCTTCTTGTTCTTCCTTATTTTCGAATTTTAATTCATCGATTCCGAGTGTGAGGGTTTTGAATTTGGTAAGCACAGATCGGCCCTTTGCAGATGTAAGATAAAAATCTGTGAAGAAACTCCGAGAAGGTACTTGGGTGCTATAAAAATTTGATTTTGGTACAACAATTTGTTGGAATTTTGGTTTTAGACCTTTGAGATTCTGTTTGTTTTACCAAAACATAATCTTTCTTCTTTCCTTAGGGAGGGCAGAGCAAAATGATGAAGTTATCAATCCGAATTCCCATGTGGATTTTTCTTGATAATTATGGTCTTCAAAGTTCTCTGATTGCTTTTGCCCACCAAGTTTCTTATTATTTTGTTTAAATTGGGAAGTTAATATCTTTTGGAGATTTCATATCTATTCGACATTTCTTTTCTACTTGAGATTTTCAAATAGTTTTCCTTGTCAGAAAAAAGGTTTAAATAGTTTTCGGACATCTCAGTAACATCAATATATGGAAGGAAATATTAGAAATGACTAGTGTTGAAAAGCACCGTGGTTTTCGGAGATTGAATTTAGTAATCTACTGCAGTCACCGGTCATGTATGGTTCGCTGCTGTTTTTGCTCAGAAATTGATTTGTTCTTACAACAAACTAGATAGTGTATCTATATCTCATTGTTTTCTTCAACTCCACAAAAATAAAAAAATATAATCGAATGTCATCAAATTATCAAATGTATTTATGCCATCCTAATGTTAAGGATGATATCTAAATATAAAAAAATAGAAAAGAAAGTAATAAGGCGAACATGATGTGAGCCTCCATTAAATCATCAAGTTGGAAATAATTGATTAGTAAACATTGAAGATGTTGTTGTTTTTAGCTTTACTCAAATAATAATATAAAACAATAAATTTTCATATATGAACTTTTCAGCGCTTAATCATATTAGTCAAAGTTGGTAATGGCCCCCCAACGCTTAGATGCTGCTTTGCAATTAACCCTAATGATTATTTAATGTTGCCCAGAGAAAGATATTTTTGGAACGAATAAATTTACTTAAATTGAATCAGTGGAGTTTTGTTAAAGAATAAACGTTCCCAATCCTGTTTAACAATTTGATTTAAAAGACATAATACAGGACGTACTGCCAACTTCATCAATTTATTTTTATGTTATTTGGAGATAGTAATCTCAAACGCAACTGCAAACCCAAACCCAAACCCTGTCGAAACTTACTGCGGTTCTTCAACTATTTGTTTCTCAATGAACTCTGTAGAATCTGCACTAGTCAAGAATTTATTGAGAAATTTACTTCATGCACATGAGAAACTTTAACACTTCCCTTTACTTACCCATACTTATTAAACTACATGTATACTCTTGAATAACCAAAACTATGTTTTGTTTGTAATATATTGTATACTGATATTGTTTCTATTCTAGTCTTATCATAACTTGAATCTTTGCCATCAAACCCAAACATACCCCAAACCCTATACATTATGTGTCGGAATAAAGGCCTTCTTCATCAATTTATTAAAATTGTAGATTTGGAAGCTACATTTTCAGATGAGTTTATTGTATTTACTTGATGTAATCCTATTTTGGATGAATGAGTAAGCTATATGAAAATTACTACATAAACTACTAAATTTAGCAGGTTTTAGAGTGTCTCGTACACACAATTTTGTGTTGCTCTCTCTTAACCTTCGACCTCCATAGCTTTAAGCTCCAAGATTTTTCTTCTTCAATGTTCGAGCTTGTTTCACGGCGCACGGGACGTTCGAGTGTGCCAAAGCTACTAATTCAATGAATCTCTACACAACCATATCATTTTTATAGCTTGAAATTTGTTGGATGCTAGTGTTTAATAGGCTGAAATTTTCTCTTCTTTTTGGATTGAGAAATCGAACCATTTCAATTTCAATACGTTGGCTAATATGCGATCGTAGGGCTTCGGTCACTAGGGTTTGATACTTGATTTAAATGTTGAATTGCCCTATGTTTTAGCATGGGGACCAACCTAAGTCTAAGGTTTGTGAAATTTTGTGTAGAATTGTTGGAATTTTGGATAGATATATGTTATTCCATACATTAGAACGCATTTTAAATATGAAATCGATTCGAATTCGAAGGCTAGTGTGAGATTTCATAATGGCCGATGATAGGATATGGCCCAAGCTATAGGCCCAACATAAGTGGGCCTTGGAGCAAAGCTCGGCCCACAAGAAGTTCGGCCCAGATGCTTCGGCCCAGACGCTAGCAGCTCGGCCCCCAAGAAAGGCCCAACAGCTCGGCCCATGGAAACTCTATAAATAGAGGGCTAGAGGCAGAGGGAGGGACACACAAAATCTGAGAGTTGTAATTGTAACACACTTTTAAGTTGCAAATATACTCTTACGCTTTGAGCCGTGGACGTAGATTTAATTAACGATCGAACCACGTTAAACCCTTGTGTTATTACTTTAAATTCCTGCTCGTATTACTGTTAATTAATCCCCCAAAAACCAGATCGATCAGTCGTCTTCAAGCTTCTTCTCAAAAGCCTCAAATTTAGGACTTAGCTATAGGTTGTAGTTGTTGGACCGAATGAGAAAAGATAAAAAATAGAATGAAGAGAACAAAGAACCAATGCAGATTGCAGAACAATAGAAAAGAGAAAAAGTGAAAGAAGAGGAAATGAATAACTTATGTGGGGCGGTGGGTAGTTGAAAATTAGGAGAAAATGAAAGAAATACAATTAAATAAAATTATGATGGCTAATAAATTATGAATTTATGATATGGGGCGGTGCTTGGCAGAATGGCATGTTGCTCTTGACCAAGAAGCATTCTTTTATTAATTAGGTCAAATTTAAGCATTTTTAACCAATTTAATTATATTAATTGAAAAATTAAATTATAGCTATTATGGACAATCGTAAATAAAGGCTTTTGGATTGCCACCATTAAACTTAAGAAATGAGAAATAATATCCCAAAAGTTAAATTGCAGTTGGAACTAACGTGAATTGATAATGATATTTTAATAAATTATTTACAATTAATACGTTAAAGAAAATAGAAAAAAATGAATTTCAGTGTGAGATGGATTAATATAACACCACTAATGATTATTCCCAGACAAAATGGAAAATAATAAATTTTGTATTAGCTTTATCCACTTGAAATTTGATTATTTACACACAAAAATAAATTATTTTTTAGAGAAAAACCGACAATTTTGTGTATTTAGTTGAAAAAAAGAATAAAAGAGAGATAATAAAATATTGAAAATACAAACAACGGTGGCGTACGTACGAAATTTACATGTTAACATTTTATTATTCTAAATAGTAGAAAATAGAAGGTAATAACCTTAATCGAAACTAAAACTAGATGTTGTAAATAAATTTATTTTACATATACCCACATCAAGTATAAGAATTCAGATTAAAATAGATTATTGATAACTTTTCTGTAAAATTAATTTTATATAATAACATAAACAATTGTCCTAGAAATAGAAAGGAAAATAAAAAATTTTGCAATATATTATAAAATGAACCAACACATTTAACATGCGCTTTATTTGGTCTGGGCCGGGCCTAGGCCTAGGCCTGGACTGGGCTTCAAATGGGCATGGGCCCGAGCCGGTCCTGGATTTTTAAAATGGCCCAATTGGAGCCTGCTTCAACCGAGTGGCCCAACCCAAGTCCACTTCTTTTTGCTGCCGGTCCGGTCCTAGGTCGGTCCATATGACCTTGGGCCGAGTTGGGTTGGGTCGGCCCGGCCTATTTGAAAAATTTACGTAGAACACATATATCTTTGTATATAGTTTGCATATATTTTGATAACGGTAATCTTATACATAGTTCTAGTTTTAGTTTTTTTTTATTATTATTATATCTTTGTATATAGTTTGCATATATTTTGATAAAGGTAATCTTATACATATTTATATATCTTTAGTTTTATTATTATTTATTACAACCACTTTTATTATAAAATAATAAAATTATTAAGAGATGTACTAATATAACCCTCTAATCTACCCACTTCCATCAATAGCTTCGGAAGCTCTAATAGTGGCCCTTTGAGTTCCATCTCTCAAATTGCATTTGCGTCTCAAACTGTGACTCATAAATCCACAAACTTTAAATATTTTATGAAACTGTACATGATTTTATTTCTTTCCAGAATAGAGATAAGTGAACTTTTAACTTGTCTGATTAGCCATACCACTGCTGTCTCGATGACATAGCCCTTGCCATCTTCGTCTTGCTCTCCCTACTCTTACTTATCGCAGCTGATCTTGACGGCAGGTATTGAGCTGAAGCAGCTGAAATCGAGAGGCAAGCATGTCAAAACTCTCACCACCCTCTTTCTTGAACCCTAGCGCCTCAATCTCCTCCACAGCGATGGCCAGTTCTCAAGAAATTGGGATTCGCTTGGACCTTGATTTGGCCAACGCGGGTCCCATTTGGTGAGGTAGGTTCGAAGATGTCTGTGTTGGTGTGGTTGTGTTTGGTACAAGCCACATGATGGGGCTATCGTGACCACACCACCTGTAGACTTTCTGAGCTGGTGGTGGGAGGGGCGACGCTAGTGGCGGGGATGGTGGTGGTGGTGGAAGAAGAAAGATGAGTCGAAGGGGTGGCTGAGCTGCAGATTTGTGTTCTGGAGAGATAGAGAGGGTCAGAGACGATGGTGATGACAGCTTTGAGGGAAAATGTGTAGGCGTCAATGATGGGGCCTAGGTCGTCGGACGACAGTGATGTGGCTGACACTAGTTAGAAGTCGGCGGTGGTGTAGCTGAAATTTTGGAGAAAAGGGACAACAAATTGCCGTTTTTGGGAGAGAGAGGAAGAGAGAGAAAGCTGAGGTTTGTTTTATTTATTTTTTATTTTTTAATTTTAATTAATCAAAACAATGTTGTGTTGCTATAATGACTGCTGACTCAATTTTAATTTTGCCAGGTTCAATATTTGAAATAATTTAATTTCTTATGCAAAATAAGACAAATTGAAATTAGGCGTATTTTTGTTTAGAAAAAAAGATGATGTGCAATTTCAAAAAAGTCCGAAGTTGTTGTATTCTATGCTAAGAGCATTGTTAACGCCACCCCAAAAATGTGAAAAAATGGGGCGGCCGCAGTGCAGCTGCCGCCTTCGCCGCTTTTCCGCCGCAAATTTTAATTAATTTATTTTTTTAATTGTTCACGGACTGAAATTGTGTAATGGTGATGGAGGGTTATGAGCTTCTCAATTTCCTTCTATAAAATCCAACACATTTCCTTCACAATACACCCCACTTTCCTTCAGACCGAGGTAGCTAAATTCGCCGGCTACATCAACAACCTCCAGAAAATATGGTCGAGTTGCCAAAGTTGGGCAAACATTCACGAACAAGATCACGCCACCTTCTACAACGAAGAACTTAAACAGTTAAAGTACGAGGAGGTGTGGACAATTATGAGAAATCACCCAAAATTTCCGGCGGTTCCGACTCCTTATCTAGCCCGAAAAGAACTAAGCACACCGCCTTCGGCCAATACACTACAAGCGGAGAGGCCGAATCATTCGATTTGAATACTTCGATGGATGAAAGTATTGACCAACAGTCGCCGACCCGTCCTATGGGACAAAAGGCGGCGAAAAGAAAAGGAATTAGAAGGGGAATGCGCCAGAAGGCAATGCTGGAGATCGAGACCCATCAGTGGACGACATGACTTAGGCGGTGTGATGTCGAGTGTAAGAGCGAGATGGGATATTGTGTGGCTTTGCCTGTGTTCGCCTTGGGCTAGGCCGTGGATGAGACCTCCTAGCGCACGGAGGTGCGGCGAGTGCGTGCGGAGCAATGAGTGCAAGCGAGGCGTGCGGCGCGGGCGACCGATGCGTGCGGCGAGTGCCGAGCGTGTGCGTTCAGTGTGCTGAGTGTGCGCGGTAAGTGCGATGAGTATGTGCGATGTGTGCGATCCGTAAAATATGAATTTGCGTGAGGCTATAAGTAAAACAAACTAACAAATAACTTTATTGAAGTGAAGACGTGAACATATATGTGTAGGACTAAGGGTAAAAACGATTCCACTTGCGAGGCCCCAACCCGAGCAAATACCTAGCTCGATTGATTTTACCTTTAATCTTCCACACCCTCTATCGTTGCCTTTAGAGGGCTTTATATAGGCGACAATCTACACTCCTAACTCGACTAGGACTCTAATAGGATAGAGCTAGATCTTTAGAAGATTTCGAGCTATCCTTTACAATTAAATAAACATGAATCTTAAACGGATCGACATAAATCTGACTCAACAATAAAATAAATAAAGATAAACCCTAATCTAAGATTCAGCCTAATCCAATCGCCAGCCTGGCTCGGGCCATTCCGATTTTTGCGGACCAGGCTGGGCGTTCACGCGTTCTTGCGCCTGGCGGGCGCGCGCGCGGTGCTTCTCCCGTGCGCGCTCATGCGCACGGTCTCGTGCGGCTTGGCCCGTGTCATGTCTCCCGCGTGCGGGATAGTCATCAATTACTCCGGGGGCCAAACCAGCCTTGTCCGCAAGGCTGGCAGCGGAAATTACTTAGTCGGGGACGCGCGGGTGGTGCATGTGTCGGGTGACAGGCGAGATACGGGCATGGCGTGCGAAGTCGCGTTCGACCTGTCGGACGGCGACGGTCATGCCGTCAGGATGGGTACTGGGAAGGGCTGCATGGCGGGGTTGGTCGGTCTGCCAAGGGTGGTAGCGGCAGTCGGCTTGGTGGCTTGGTGGGGATTGTCGGTCCGCCGGTACAGTAGGTGGCGGTTTGTTGGCGCGAAAGTGCTGGAGCGGCAGGTGCCTGCGGGCTGGGATTTGGTATGGGTGGTTATGTGCGGGTTGAGCGGCTGGGCATGTGATGGGTGCGACGGGTGGCGGTGTGGACGGTGTGTAGTACGGGGACGCGGGTGGAGGGGGCGAAGGGGAGCGAGGTGCGATGGGCGCTGGCGCGGGAAGGGCCGGGGCGGTCGGGGTGTTGGTTGTGGGGTGCGTGCGCGACTGGTTGCATGACGCGGCGGATTGGGCGGGCGATTGGTTTGGGTGGCCCTATGGGATGTGCGCGTGGGGTGGCTGGCGAGACTTGGAGTCGTCCGAAATCTCGATGATCTCGACCCAGCCGCAGTCGAGTTCCTCATCAAGTCGTGCGATGAGGTTGCGCATGCGCGTTGCCGAAGACGCGGGGGCTGGTGGGGTGTGCGGGCTGTAGTCGGTGGCAGGGGCTGGTTGTAGTGGTGGCGGGTAGTGGTTGTGTGGGCTTGGTGGTTCGGCAGTGCCCGTGGGGGCGATCTCTGGCGGCGTGGTGTGTGGTGCGTCGGTCGGGGAATCTGGCGCTAATAACGCGCGCAGATCGATTACTTGGCGGTTGTATTCCGCCAAGAATTCCGTGATGGCTGGCATGTGTGCCATGACGGCGTCCAGGCTCCTCTCGACATGCTCGAGGCGTTCGATGATGGATCTTTGCAGCATGGTGTAGCGTTCACCGCACCAATTGATGTCGAGCATAAGAGCGGGACGGGATATTGCGGGGCTTTGCCTGTGTTCGCCTTGGGCTAGGCTGTGGATGAGTCCTCCTAGCGCACGGAAGTGCGGCGAGTGCGTGCGGAGCGATGAGTGCGAGCGAGGCGTGCGACGCGGGCAAGCGATGCCTGTGGCGAGTGCCGAGCGTGTGCGTACAGTGTGCTGAATGTGCGCGGTAAGTGCGATGAGTGCGTGCGATGTGTGCGATCTTTAAAATATAAATTTGCATGAGGCTATAAGTAAAACAAACTAACAAATAACTTTATTGAAGTGAACACGAGAACATATATGTGTAGGACTAAGGTTAAAAACGAATCCTCTTGCGAGGCCCCAACCCAAGCAAATACCTAGCTCGATCCATTTTACCTTTAATCTTCCACACCCTCTATCGTTGCCTTTAGAGGGCTTTATATAGGCGAAAATCTACACTCCTAACTCGACTAGGACTCTAATAGGATAGACCTAGATCTTTAGAAGATTTCGAGCTATCCTTTACAATTAAATAAACATGAATCTTAAACGGATAAACATAAATCTAAGGGATAAACATAAATCTTACACAACAATAAAATAAATAAAGATAAGGCTAATCTAGGATTTGGCTTAATCCATTCGCCAATTCGGCTCTATCTCTTCCGCGTTTTGCGCCCGTGCGTGTTTATCCGCGCGCCTGAGTGCAGGCGGGCGCGCGCGTCGGACTTCACGTGCGTGCTCTTGCGCACTGTCCTGTGCCGCGTGGCCCATGCTATGTTTCCCGCATGCGGGAACCTCATCAATTACTCCGGGGGCCAAAACAGCCTTGCCCGCAAGGCTGGTTCCAAAAGATTGGGTTTTGTCGTTGTGGTCGGTGTTCGGTGGTCGGTGGCGATGCGGTGAGTGTTCTCGATCTTGTAGTATCGTTGCCACGTGGAGCATAATGTCGTTGACACCCCAATGTTGCGTGGGAGGTGTCCGGGTGTGACGCCGGTTGGTGTGCTGCCATGGGTGGTAGCGGTGGGATAGGCGGTCGTGGTGGGGCTGGTGGTGGGCGGGTGCGTCAAAGTGCCACTCCTCGGTGTATTCGTACAATAGTGGTCCGTGGGATGGAGTTGAATTCGGGTAAGGTCGGGAGTGTGCGTGTGGATAAGAGGAGATAGTGGTGACGGCTTGTGGGATGTATGGAGGGTGGGAGGCGAGTGGTAGGTGCGGGGGAAATAGTGGGGGGTGACACAATGTGATATTGTGGTGATAGTTGGTCATTGGGTGTAGGTATGATGGGGGTGGTGGCGGAAGGGGTGTGAATTTGGGGATGGAGGTCGAGGTTTGGCGTGGGCTAGGTGGGGAGGTTGTTCTGCTGGGAGTGGGGGACTTTGTGTGGGTATCGGGGCTCCCAACTAGCATTAGCCAGTCCCATCGGATCGTGCGGTCCAGGGAGGGTACGGTAGTGGCGTTGCGGGGCGGGCTGGCTGGTGTGGGCGGTGTTGGCGGGATCGATGTCGGTGATGTTGGTCTAGTGAGTGGTTGATCTCGAAGGTCCGATGCTTTGGGGGCGATACTGCAGTTGTCGAGATGGTGACGCAGTCATCGAGAAATTCGTCAAGGGCTGGAATTAAGTGTGTGTCGACCCGTTTGAGTTGGGCCATGATGTCGTCCATGCTCTTCTCGACATGGTCCAGACGCTCGGAGAGGGTAAGTTGTGTCATTGTATGAGCGTTCACCGCACCAATTGATGTCGAGTGGAAGAGCGGGACGGGATAATGCGGGGGATCTATCTGTGTTCGCCCTCGGGTAGGCCGTGGATGAGGCCTTCTAGCGCGCAGTCATGCGGTAAGTGTGCGTGCGGGTCGTGCGGGGATGTGCGGCGAGCGTATGCGCGCTGACCGTGCGGTAATGTGCGGCAGCGTGAGACAAGAGTGCGCGAGTGTGGTGTCTGATTTTGTGCGTGAGGCGAAGAGTAAAACAAATAAACTTTATTGAAGTGAATCTTGGAACATATATGTGTAGGACTAGAGGTAGACCCGAAAACCTCTTGCGAGGCCCCTCAACCCGAGCAAATACCTAGCTCGTTTCGAATTTACCAATAATCTTCCACACCCTCTATCGTTGCCTTTAGAGGGCTTTATATAGGCGACAATCTACACTCCTAACTCGACTAGGACTCTAATAGGATAGACCTAGATCTTTGGAAGATTTCGAGCTAACTTTACAAAAGAAATAAACATGAATCTAAAAGATAAACATAAATCTGACTTAACATAAAATAAATAAAGATAAATCCTAATCTAAGATTCGACTTAATCCATTCGCCAGCCTGGCTCGGGCCACTCTGATTTTTGCGGAACTGGCTGGGCGTTCGCGCACTCGTGCGCCTGGCGGGCGGGCGCGTGCTGCTTGCGCGCGCGGCGCTTCTCCCGTGCGCGCTCCTGCGTACGGTCTCGTGCGGCTTGGCGCGGGATTGCCATCAAGAGGGCAGCTAGATTAGAAGTTAGGCGGCCTATTTTATGGCTAGATTTATCTGAATTTGACCTATAATTAAATGGTAAGCCCAACAGGCCGAGTCTCGATATAAAATTAGTTTCCATCAGGCCCAATATTAATTTTTTAATAAATAAAATAATAATAAATGAAATTCGAAAAACTAAACAAAAAGAAAATAAGAATCTGGCATCTTCTCAATCTCATCGTTTACTTCCTCTGGACAACAAATTTTACCAGAAGTGCCCTCAATCAACCAATCATCATTGCACTTCCTCTCTCTACACTCTTCGTCTGCTATCATCTGGTCAGTATTACTTCTCTCTCTCTCTCTCCATGGTTATGTTATGTATGTGTCAATTGCCGAAGGATTTTGAATCTTCCCCAATTTACCGTTTCTCTTCGATCTGATAAATTGCGTGCAAGTATTGCAACCTCTTATTCTTCTCGTATTGGCGGGGTTGTTGTCTGGAAGTTTCCTTCAATTTTAATTGGCCATTGAGCGAAATCGGTGAACTTCGTGGGATATAGATTCCTTACATTTCTCTTGACTAGTTGCAGCTCAATTGCAAGTATTATTAGCTCTAAGGAAAAATATTTTTTATCTTCGCCAACATTGAGAAAAAACTGAATTATTTATTCCTGCTTGCGTGTATGTGCAATTATGTAATTGCTCTTCTGTGGTTTATTTGGCTTCGGAGATCATTCAACTTTTTATGAATGTTGAATGCTATAGGCTCAAAACATTTCGAAGGGTGTTCTGCCATTCTTAATATTTTTTAGACTATTTTAGGATTAATGAATTGTCTGTAAATGGTGATTTGTTGCGTTATAATTCGGGCATGTTCTAAATATGAATGGTCCTATGGAAAATAATTTTTTCCTCTTTGTATTCGTGATAAATTGTTTCTACCTACTTTTCAGTTGGTATGTAGGTAAAAAGAAAAGTTATGAAATAGACTAGAAAAGAAGGAAAGTATTTTTGGCTTAACAGCTTGGTAAGTTCTGAAGTCAATGTTATGGGCTGGAAATGCTCGGTTTCTGTTTTACTGAATCAAACCCAGTGCAGGAATAATATGATTTACTATGTCATTTGCAGAATTGATTAATTGATTTTCTACAATGGGGGTCCCCCTTCTTCCCTTAGCTTTCTTCATGTGAAAAATTGCCAATGTTGGTTATCTAATTCTGCTGATCATATGACTGAATGTTGAACTTTAGTAAAATAAATTGACAAAAATTATTTGGTTACGTTCCATAAAGTCCATTGGTAATGTAAATTTTAACTGAACTGATGAAAACTAAGGTTGATTATGGATGTTCAGGGTCGAAAACAATGAAATATAATATGTAGATCATTTTTCATATCTCATTCTTGAGTATTCTGGGCAGTACTATAATATCCATATGTCTAGTTATTAGTTAACAATTATTTTGGATGTTCTGGGTTGAAAACAATGATCTTGGATCATATTGTATAATCTTTACCCTTCACTATGTAAGGACAGTGCTATATTCCCATTTGTCTTGCACCACAAAAGACACTCTTAATTATTGGTACGAATCCAAGACTATCAAATGTTTCTGAAAGATTTGCTTATGCTCTCAGCCTGCAACCTTTCGTCTTCACCAAACATTCAAGATGAAGTCATCAAACCTTTTGAATTCTACCTACAGAGTTAATTACTGTATCACATTCCCCCTATCATGTTTCCTTTTCACTCCCATTATGACCATCAAAGAAAATCTCGAGAGTTGTTAAGGTGTATCTGCCATTGCTGTCTGAACAATAACAATTCGTAGTTTGCCATCTAAAGACTTTCAAATCATAAACATTTAGCAGTATATGGTAGCCTTGTCAAAATAGCGTATTAATACTTTATGTTGTATTCTGGAAAACGTATTATTTATCGCCTTGCACATATATTCCTTTTCAGATCTGCAGGAAAGATCTCGAGAATTTGAACCAAGCATTTTTGGCATGAATTATAATATAGAAGAATGGATAGTGATTAGCATTGATTTCAGATGCTAACAAGTAACTAAAGCAAAAATGATTTCCTTCTTTCTACTTCATTTTCATAAATTTTCTTCTTGCCGAGGCGAACTTAAAAGTCGGTAGAGACGATTCATTATGAATACAAAGAGACCAAAATGATTTTCCAGATGACCGTTTATCTCTGGAACATGCCTAAACTAAAAAAGCAATAATTTGAGTGTGTCTTTTGTTGTGCTAGATATTTCAACTATCTGACTTGAGAGATGTAAGCTAACTCAGGAGAGTTTTTGCAGGAGATGTAAGCTAATCATCTTGTTAATTGAATTGATTCTAGGAAAGATGGGTTAGGGGGACAAAGTCATCAAACTTGCAGAAAATGTTGTGCAACTGTAAAATACTTATTGTACATTGTAATTAGCACTAAAGGCTATTCAGCAGCAATATTAAGATATTTATGTGCTACTAGGAAACAGTGTGTTCTACAAACTAAGTCTGTAGACTCTGTAGGATTATAATAATTGTACTTTCTGATCTGGCCTATCATATTGAGAACTGATGCAATAGACTATGCAAGGACGAGTAAGGTATTCTTGAAGATGTTACTGTATGGTAGTATGGTTATCCAGAATAGTTTTCGCGCCATTATTGTAGAAAAACAAAGATCAATAGTTTTATATGAAAATTAATGAAAATAATGGTAAATCATGAAAATGGGACATTTACTAAAGGATCTTTGTCACAAAAGAATCTCATGAACCCCATGCGACCAGAAAGTTCCGTTTTATTGAAAAAAGCTGACGTGAGCATGACTTTGCTTAGTTGCTGCTTGTTCCCTCACTTATTTGAGCAGTCATAAGTGTAATTTAATATTCTATAGCCCTATATTTGGTATTTATAGTGCTTGATCTGTGATGTTTTTGAACACATTTTTGTATTTTATGAGGTATACCATGTTGTGCAATACTGGAGTTTCAGATTTTTAAGATGGCAACTTTCGAATGCTAAACTAAATGGGTTGAAAGTGTTTCAAGTGTTATGTTCTCTGGCATCCTGTTTCTTTTCCCCAAAAGGGAGTCGTGTTCTCTGACATCTTGTTTCTTATCAGCAAGAGTTGTGTTCTCTTACATATGACTTACTGAATTTAGTTTGCACACTAGGCTAACTGAAAGAAGTTTATCTTTGGTTTGCTGATCCTTGGGCAAAACTTTGAACTAAGCTGACCTTCAGCTGAAGCTTGGTTTTGAGAGTAACCACAGCTTGGAAGCTATTAAGTCAAAACAGTGTTGTCCCATTATTAGAAGTTGTTGGAATGACATTATGAGAGTTCAAGGCATTCAGCATTAAAGGAAGTTCTAGGTTACACTAAGCTTTTTGTTCTCTTATTTTAAAGCTTTCTCCTGACATTTTTGTTCCCTATGCCGTTAGATATCATACTTCTGGCATTTTTGGGAATGATAACACCTGGGCATAGTCCTTAGGTGGTGTCACCAAATGAAAACTCATTGTGTCTATACTAATGTTGACTGATGAACCCATTCGGCCCATCTCTTTTGATAAATGACTTTTCATCTGTCTAGTTACCTATGATGCTAGATGTGATGTCTTCATGTTACCGTCATTGTAGGTATATTCAAGGGTCAACTTCTGGCTATTTGAACTTAAATTCTGTATCTTATTTGTAGGTGGCAATTAATTTATTGACATCTCTTAATCTGAATAAACACTAGCTTTTAGTAATGGAGTTGAATTCCATCAAGGATGCTTTTGACCGTGTTACAAAGAAGCAAAAGCTCTCATCCTCAAAATCTCAAGAAGTAATTGAACAGATCGGGCAAGAAATTGAACACGCTTTGTTGAGAATACGATCTGAACAGGATTCTGCATCTCCATCTGATCATAAATTGATTCTCAGCGAACTGAAAACCAAGCTGAAAGAAATTGCTCCTCTCAGCCATCTGGAAGGCACACAAAAGGAATTAAATGTTGCATTCACCAAATACCCAAAGCTTCTTGAGAAATCTTTCAATCGTGATATCTCAAAGGCTTACCGCAATATTGATTTTGATTTACACACTGTTAACCAAATTATTGCCAGCCATTTCTATCGAGAGGGCCAATTTGATCTTGGCGACTGCTTCATCAATGAGTCGCAGGAACTAGAGGCTGCAGCAAGTAAATCCCCTTTTCTAGAAATGTTCCAGATCTTGGAAGCCATGAAATCTAGGAACTTGGAGCCCGCTCTGAGTTGGGCAGCTAGGAATCATGATCAACTGAATCAAAATGGGTCTGACATAGAATTGAAACTGCATCGTCTTCAGTTTGTAGAGATCTTGCAGAACAGGGGCCGGGATGAAGCTCTAAAGTATGCCAGAGCCTTTTTGGCTCCATTTGCTATTAAACATATGGCTGTTTTCCAGAAACTTATGGCTTGCCTTTTATGGGCCGGAAGGCTTGATTCGTCACCGTATGCAGAATTACTATTGTCCATACACTGGGACAAACTGGCTGAGGAACTCGCACAACAGTTCTGCAATCTTATGGGTCAATCTTACGAGAGTCCACTGAGTGTGACAATCGCTGCTGGAGTTCAGGGGTTGCCGACTCTTCTTAAGCTGATGAACGTGATGACCGGGAAGAAGCAGGAATGGCAAACAATGAAACAACTACCTGTGCCAGTGGATTTGGACCGGGAGTTTCAGTTCCACTCCATATTCGTTTGCCCAGTGAGCCGTGACCAAGTAAGCGAAGAGAATCCTCCTATGCTGTTGCCATGTGGGCATGTTTTATGCAAGCAATCCATCACTAAGTTGTCCAAAAACAACAGCACTAGGCGATTCAAGTGCCCCTATTGCCCTGCTGAAGTCGAAGCAGGTCAGTGTAAGCAATTATATTTCTAATGCTGCTAAAGTTTGTAATGTGGTTCATCCCACTGTCATCACAAACGAAAGGGAAATACCCCTTCATTGAACATAAATCGTGTATGTAGGCTAAACTGTATCACTTAGACTAGATCTTGTTCTCATTATATGGTTGTTTTAACTCTTTTGCATCGGACTTGGGAGGTGTTATTGTTGGATGGACTGTAAATAGATTTTATTTGCAAATCAAGCAAGAAGTGTTGCTCACTTAAACTGGGAGGTATGTGCCATCTAAAGTCCCATATGAATATTTGAACATAGATGTTTAAAGTGGAAAGTGAAATCACCATGCATGATGCTCCGTCCTTTATTTGCGAAAGAATTGTTGGAAAATATGGTGTCAACATCTTGTTTGAGAATTTCACTATAAAGCTTCTCTTTCCTATCTTGGTTCCAACTCATAAAACACTTGTTGATTGTGTTATTTCTTCCTTATCAGTTTATATTACTAGTGGTTATATCTAAGTGATGGAATTCTTTTTGTTTCTGCCTAGCTTTTCCACGTCTCTTCCATTTGTTGCTATCCCACTAAGTAACACAACCACCTAAAATTCCTCTCAGATTTGGGCTATTTTCCTTTTAGATTTTAGTCTTGTAAAATAGTTACATATAGTTTAGGCAATAAGTGCAATAAAATGGCACCCGATATTGACTAACAACTAACGAGGTACACATTGGGCCTTTGTTCTATTTAAAAAAAGAAAAGAAAAAAAGCTGTATGTTCTGAAGCAAATACACTCTAAACATCCGTCCGTAGCAAACAAGTTTCAATGTATTTATTAAATATAATATGTAACCACGAAGAATAAAGAAATGTACCCTTAAATGGTGGCATGTCAGTCTTGGGCCATATATAGCAAAAAGTATCTATTGAATTTTACATGAGAGTGGCACACCAAATTTCATCAATTGCACTCAAAAACTTTAGAGGTGCGCAATTTCAGGATTCTAAAAGTTTGGAATAATCCAAATCTTTAGCGCGTCAAAGGAGCTTTTGGTGCCACTTCTCTCTCTCTCTCTCTCTCTAAAAATATTCTAGTATTTCTTGCACTTACACTCAACCTTTTCTATCTCTCCCACTCAGGGTTTTCTTCTCTATGGGGAAGAAAAGTTGCCCAAATCCTCATTTTATTTACAAACGTGTGAATAAAGTCATGCAGAGGTTTATTTTTCTTGGGATTTCCAAAAGTGGGTGACCCATTTAGAATTCATGAAAACATACCATGATCCCCAATAAATATTAATTTCAAAACAAAGCCACTAATTGGAGGTCTCAATTATTTATGTAACGTGGCTTAGTTGATCATGATCTATCAGTGTGTGCCCCAACCAAATTGAAAATGACACAATCTGTAATAAGCAAATTGGGGAGTAGGAAAATATGTGTTTGGAATTCGTTACGAATGTGGCTGACAAAATTGGATAGAAATGGTAAAACAATTGAGGGACAATAACAGGTTGCTAATCTTGCTTTGTACACATCATATGGCCCAACTCGATGAACCCAACGATTTTTCAATTATTGCATCAATTTCTGGTAACTTGTGATCTCACTCGCCAACTGGAAACCTGCCCCAGAATTTATAATATCTATTGCTCTCTCTCAATCAAGGCCCCCATTTCAAGCACATGCCCTTTTCCAACAGTTTTTCATTTTCTTTGCAAGAAAATCTTTATATTGAGAAAAAGATTTGTAGATAGCGCCGAAAAATAAAATGATTTGGTAAAGGATTTTCGTATTTTAGTTATACTTAGTGTGTGAGTGAAAGACATTACATCAAAGGTGGTTGAATCTATACAGAGAAATTTGATTGCTTCTTGCCAAATTTATTGAATCAATCACATTTGCAGGCGAAATTTTATTAAACAAAATTCTCTCAAATCTCAGCCATGTCTTATGTTGCAAAGCTATGAGTCAAAAAGGAGAGAGCTATATCCATACACAGCCAAAATATAAATCCCACCCTTTTGGCTCTTTGGAACAAGACATTCTGCTAAAACCCCATGTCCCACTTAATAGTTAATACCAACAATTTTAATTTACATATAAGTACACCTCCGCAATAACATTTCAGTTACTTGCTATAAGACATTCATATCATATCAAATCATAACATCGTTCCCTACAACTATTTTATAATCATTTGAAAAAGGATAAAAGAACAATAGAAAATAATATAGCAAAGTAATATCATGACCCCCCAATAAAATTAAATTTAAGAAACCCACACAACGCTACCCCCTCAATCAATTATACCACGTGGGGTCTCTCATTGAGTAATTTCCATGGGCCTCTCAAACCACCTCTTAACCTCTGGCCTTTTTGACAAAATATATATTTGTACATCTTTCTTATAATTTTTGTAATTTATTTTACTACAAAGATAAATAAAAAACATAATTAAAATCTCGCATTCTCGAAGCCATGTAAATCGCTGACTCTATTCAAAGACTTTCTCATGATCGCGACTTTGGCGAGGCGCTCGGCTGCCCGCCAAGCCGACGTTGGCGTGAGTGGCTCGGCCTTCTCTTCCTGCCGGGCTGCCCGCGTGAGCACATGATCCTGCCGCTTCCAATTGAGCACCGCGAGTTCGGCCTCCAGCCCGCGCACGAACTCCTCACCAGAGCCCGAGCCTGACTGGAGGACAAGGGCCCGGGCTGAGGCGAGCATGTTGAGCGCCCCGGCCACGTCGTTGCGCTCGGCCAGCCTGCGGCTCTCGGCCACAGCGCGAGTTGTGACGAATAGGCAGCGGAGGCGCTGGATGTCCCGTGTGGATGAGCCGACGGCTCGTGGGCGGGGAATGACGAGGCAGCGCTCCTTGTCGTATATGGTCTGTTGAGTTGACGGGTCTTTGTAACAGCAACGGACCGACATCAGTCGTCGGGCCCCACCGGTCGCCGGTGGGACCCGCATCTCCACCAGCAATTCCCTCTCCTCCTCCGAGTGGAGCTCCCCGACCCGGCACCAGCTCGAACCGGACCCCACCAGGGCTGGTTTTCCGGCGTACGAGTAGACCGCGGAGATCTCGCCAGGGGCCGAACCGGCCGCGAAAGAGACCTGGACCCTGAGGTCCTGCATCACTTGGCTTAGCAGACCGGTGATGCACTTCGCCACCTGATCGCCCGGCGGCGCGTTGACGCACGCGCTCAGGTTGACGGAGTGGACGGGGATCTCCATTTGGGAGAAGCGCGTGGATGTCACGAGGGCCCCGCCGCGGTGGCCGTCGGAGAACAGGAGGATGCTAGCGGCGGGGTTCTTCTCTCGGCGGTCCTCGATGACCTTGGCAGCCTTCTTCAGCGAGTCGGTGGCGCTGGTGGCGCCGCCGTCAAGTGCGACCACGGCGTCGATGATCCGGCGAGCGGATCTCCTGCCAGCGGTGGTCATGCGGCGGAGGGGCAGCAGTCGCTTTGATGTGGTGGAGAATGCGACGATGGAGAGGCGGTCGGCGGCGGAGAGGGACGAGACCACCATCCGCATCAGCCTCCGCATTATATGGAGCTTATCGGCCGTGACGCTTCTGCTCACATTCAGCACCATCACCAAATCGATAGGCGCTCTGCGCGGAGGCGGCGTCGGCGCTTTCACCTTCAAAACGACGGCGTAAGTCTCGCTCGTCTTCCCGATGGAGACCACCGCCGCCTCCGATAACAGACCGACTTCCACATTCCTCGACTTGATCTTATCCGGAACAACATTGTTGGCGACGAAGAAGCCGGGGAAATCGTCGTTCTCCTCTTCCGTCTCATCGGATTCAGGTATCGGAATGAAGCGTGCGCCGGAAGTAGGAGACGAGAGCGGCTCGTCGTCGTTGTAAACCTTAAACACAGAAGACTTGTCGCCGCGCAGCTCCGGCGAGGGATTCTGCTGCTGATCGATTTCCACGAGATGCATTTCCTTCCACGTGGCGCTGCATATGGGGCAGGCGAGGGCGGATCCCGTCCCCTGCTTCTTCATATGAGCGGCGATGCACGGAAAATGGAAGGCGTCGCCGCACTCCGCCGTGAATATGGCGGTGCCTTGCCCCGTCTTCACGCTCTGCAAGCATATTCCGCACCTACTCTGCTCGTACAGTAGAGTTTCAACACATCCATTATTACCAAATCATAGCAAAAAAAAAAAAACCTAAAATCAAAACGCAATAACTATATTCCACTGTTCCAAACAACAAACACTCCTCAGCCTACGCACCTTTGTGATACGGAGTCCCGATTTCAGCCGAGATAACGTCGACGGCGACCGCGGCGAAGAAGGCGCCGAGCTGTGGAAGAATCGTGGACTCTTCCTAGTCCGGCATTGAAGCCTGGGACTCTCGGAAGGCCTGCCGCACGGAGCGGCGGTTCTGCAGCGAAGAGAGGGGCTGGACACCGGCTGAGACTGGAGGCGCGGCGTGGACGGCTCGGAGAAAAATCCGCTGAATCTGGACCTGAGCCTGGGGCTGGAGTGGTCGGATTTGTCTGTGATGATCGGGGAGCCGCCACGCTCTTGATCTTTGGGAATGGATGTGCAGAAGGCTCGTCGCCAGCTCAAAACCATTTTCGAAAACCTTTTCACAAACAGGTGGACTGCGCTCTGACAGAAGGTCTTTACGCTTTAGAAAAAAAACTGATGATGGGCTAAAAGATATTGCGTGACAAAACGAAGAGAGGAAAAAGTCGATGCATGATCCAAAGAGAAGGAGGGGAATTCGCCAAACAAGACAAAAAAAAATTGCAACAAAAGAAAAGGGACGAAATAAAAAGACACCTTTCCTCCTTTCTTCTTCAGAGCTCCAAATCCGATTGTATAAAAATAAAAGGTGAGTTGGTGAAATCAGAGGAGAGATGCAGAATGCATAATTAAGGCAAAAAAGATGAGTGCAGAAAGCTCCAAAAACCCCATCATCGTCTTTCTCACCGCCTATAATTCTTCTTCTTTTTCTTTTTTCTTTTTTTCCTCTTCTGTTTTGTTTCGTTAACAGGAATCTGCTGCTGCTGCTGTATCAAATATTATAAAGTGAGGGCTGGGCTCTCCGCAATACAAAACTGACTGGCAGCTGCCGGTTACCTATTAAGTCAACGGAGTGGATGTACCTGCCCTGCCCGCTAAGCTCGGATCTTTGCTATTCTACATTCGTAAAACTTGCTTTCACTACCTAATATATACATATATAAGAGAATTTTTTTCAACTAAAATGATTGTATTTAGTGTACGTATTAGCAAGGTTGCGGAAGGCGCTAGGCGTTAGTCGGGCGGCCGAGAGGGGCCTAGCGCCTGGGGGGCCTAGGCGGATTATAGGCGGTTTTTATTTAATTATTTTATATATTTTTAATAAATATAAAAAAATTATGTAT
>JAYDZE010150900.1:0-22373 GCA_034509125.1 Monilaria moniliformis
TTGAATTAAAAATAACAAACATAGCAATATAGCATAGACATAAAATTAAAATTAATACACAAATTGAAAAAAAAAAAATCGGTTAATCGGTTATCTCAGTAACCGATCGGTTATAACCGAATGCTTAATCGGTTTCGGTTCGGTTACTGAATTCGGTTCCATCAAAAGTCGGTTAACCGACTTGTCGGTTCGGTTATTAACCGAACCGACCGATTACTCACCCCTACAACCGAAACGAACGATTACTCACCCCTACTTGTAATAAACGTAGCTTTTTTTTATATATATATTTTTATATAAAAATTTCGCTTTCAAGTCACGTAGTCGAGTCAACACAGATGTGTGCCAGCTTTTTACACGAAATTTCGTGGCATTCTTCCCGCTGATTCTGTACACTTCTTATTTAGAATCTTTTTGGAGTTTGGTGATCTATAGATTTTATTTCGATTTTCATTTGACTTTGTCTTTTATCAGTAAGATATTATGAAAAGGCATGGGATCTGCACTTCTAAGCTCTAATACTCTATTTGAAGTGAATTGCACTTCATGCTACGTGTATTCTTGGAGCTTCTTTAATTTTTTAGTTATTCAGATTTTTTAATTAGTATTTAACAAGGCTTATACTAATTACTAATCAAAGTGATGTTAATTTGGACCAATAAATTAGTAGAAGATATGCGCAGCTGAGTTCGCCGATTGTGCTTTCCCATTTTGGAAATAAAAATAATTCCTAAGCTCTAATATTAGTATAATAACTGAATTAGTGATAATTTTAGTAGATTAATACATTATTCAAGTCTCATATATTAATTTAATCCAGTGACAATTAAAGTCCGTTAGTAATTTCTATGGTCATTCTTATCACAGCCTCAAAACATCCAGGCACAACTCAATTTTCAGCCGTCACGTCAGCATTTTACTTTTAGCCACAAAAGTGCAACACCTTTATTTCAATCCCAAATCAGTCACAACCCAATTTTTATCATTTCATCAATTTTTAATATTATTCAATTTCATATATTTATTTGAATTGAGGTGTTTGTAAATTTAAATTAAATGACTACAAATTTGAAAATTACTTAATTTAAATTCCTAAATTACATTAATAAAAAATGGAAAATGACTTAATTTAAATTCCTACGATTACATTAACCAAAAACTAAAAATGACATAATTTAAATTCCTATGATTACATTAACTAAAAACTAAAAATGACATAATTTAAATTCTTAATTTCTTTTCAAGAATGGCGACCAAGGCGGCATGTTGTCGCCTCTGCATCTCGTTCACGTTCGAGATGTCCATGGTTATACACTTCCTGTACTCCTTGAGCAACACCGCTTGAGTCATCTTATCCATTGACGAGTCCGGCCACTATCGTCGCCCGCTTTCGCTGTCCCCTTCCATTTTCTTTTGGTCTCTTTATGTCCCATAGGGCGGGTGGGCTCCTCTGGATGCTGTGTGCCAACACTTTCATCCATCGATTCATTAAAATTGAATGTATCGGCCTCTCCACTTGTAGAGTATTGGCCGTAGGCAGTGTGCTTGGTTCTTTTCGAGCCAGATGTGAAGTCGGAGCTGCTGGAAAATTTGGGGTGATTTCACACAATTGCTTATACATCTTCATATTTGAACTGTTTAAGTTCTTCGTTGTAGAAGGTGGCGTGAGCTTGTTCGCGAATGTTGTCCCAACTATGGTATTTTCTGGAGGTTGTTGATGTAACCGACGAATTTGGATACATCGGCATGGACCCGGCCCCAATGCTTGCGTAGGTGGTCGCAGTCGCGCTCCAACGCCCAGATCGAGACGTTGTATTTTTCCGCAATCTTCTCTCAGAAGACGCTGATCCTTTGGCCGTTTCCGATCACTGGATCTTCAGAAACATCAATGTAGCATCGGGCTAGTATTTTCGTCTCTTTCGGCCCATATTTTTTGGACCCTTCACGCGCAGGGGGCTGTCTTCTTTCCTTTTCATTTACCTGCCACAGGAGGGGACGGTACCAACTCGTTGATGGTATGCATATCATCGACGTCGTAGTCCGCCACGTTGATCGCTGACAAGGCTGGAGTTGTGGGAGTATCCATCGACACCGAAAAGGGAGTGAGATCTATATTATGCTGAAGAAAACCGCTGAAATTATTTGGATCTCAACCCTTACTCCGACATAAGTTAAAAAAATTTGGCTAAATCATCGGATGAAGGAGGAAATTTTTCCGATTTTGGATCCATAATAAGAAATTTGGTAGATGAATATGTGTGATGGTATGGAGAGGGGTGAGTTTTCCATTCTCATTTTGCCTTAATTTATAGGCAAAATTTGCTGCCCCACCCCACCTCCATCACCACCCTCACCCCCACCCCCTCTCCTATTTTTCATTTTTTTTTTACATGTGAGTTGCAGCTTTTTATCTTTTCTAAATCTGTCTTGTAAGATCAAATAACACATTTCACGCCATATTTATATTTAAAAAAAATAATAAAAATCAAATGAGATATATAATGACTAATGTTTTGAAATGGAAAAAATGAAATTTTTAATAGCAGACGGAAGGAGTATTAATTAATTAGAGTGTGTGTAAATGATTTAAGAAGAGGGTATAACCGATAATTGTGAGTGCACTATCCTGGTCAAAGCAAAGGCTGCTACCCTCTGGAATGTGTTGCGGCTATTATGATAATTTTGCTAAATTCTACCAAAAAACTTATTAATAAAGAATTCATAAAACATTTATCTATTTCGAAGTTTTTGATTTATTTTATTGGCAACATTATCCACCCCTTATAATCAGATTCTGTTTATTTCCACAATCTAGTCATCAGAAAATAAAAACAAAAATGGGTTCACTAGATGAACTAAACCGCCTATTCTATCCTAGACCATCAATTGCAATATATTAAGTGCAAAATAAGAGGTTTAAAATAATTTTAATTTCAAATAGGACAGACTTTTTAGAACTGTCAAAATTGATCAAGTTCGAGAATCGAGACCCAAAAAAGATGTCCAAAAAAACCTTGGGCCAAAAAGTCAGTCAAATTTGTATGATAATTTTGCATTTGACATTGATATACTTTACAAGGAGTATTGTAGTGTAGACTGTGTAGTAGTTGCACTTCAGGTTTTGAGTTTAAAATTCTGCCCAGATGAGCTGAGCTGAGCTGAGCTGGGCTGGACTGAACATAATGTGAGCCGGCATAATTTTGGCCCAGCCCCTCTCAATTTATACTTGAAATCCGACTTTTCATCTACACATTCCTTGTACATAAATATATATAGTAACAGGTTAAGTTCAGCCATAGTAACAGGAATGTCCTTTGTTTTCATATCATAATCTTTTGAACATGGATCAATATTGTTCTGTAAAACCTAAGTGGATCAAGACAACTTTAGATGGTTATAAATATGTAGACCTATTTGAAACTGAAGAAAATAGAGAAGAAAACATCTTCTTTTTCCTACTTTTCCTCACAAACTTTCAGCTGCAGCATATTCCGCCTTGAGAGGCAGCACCATCTCTTCCAGCTGAAGTTCCTTGGTTTCCTCCATATCCGATTTTGATCCCATTTGACTGAAAAATAAAACGCACACTCAAACGTATATAGCAAAGATCTCAACATCATTCTAGCCAAAATAAGTTACAAGGCCATCATCAATTTGTCACATCACAAGGTTCAGAAAACATGCACATACCTCATTAGACGCGTCAAAAGCTCCATCCTGAATCTTCTTATAGATCGTTGATGCAGTCTGCACGAAGGACTGAGGAAGAAGAGTCGCAAAAAATATGCAAGATTACGGATATTATACCATACAATTATTAAGGCCTTGAGCTTGATGAATAATACTTTTACCTCCTCGACATTCTGAGCTGTTTTAGCAGATGCCTCCATGAAAACCAAGCCATTCTCCTTTGCAAACTGCTCGCCTTCCTCAGTGCTCACGGCCCTTCTGTGAGCGAGATCACACTTGTTTCCTATCAACATTATCGTCATGTTCATGCTCGCGTGTTGCCTTGCATCCTCCAACCAGCTGGCAAGGTGGTTAAAAGTTTCCCTCCTTAAAAAGATGAAATCCAATTCGATCAGTTTCACACAAAGTTTCAAGATACACAGCCCCTTAATATCAAAATCAGGTTTATTGGTAAAGTTGGAACATATGTTATAGTCATAAGGGCTACATTACGTGGTTCTCAGAGTAACAATATTTAGTAAAAATGTACAAAAGCATTCGTATTCTGTCAACAATGTCATTAAATCGGTTGTCTTACAAAGAGTAGATATGCACCACAAAGTAGTCGAGGCAGCCTAAATGAAAAACAAGTTTGCAAGATTTATGAAACATGGGATCATATATCTATGCATGAAGTCATAAATGTATCTCATTGTGAAAGAAGAGAATGATGATACAGAAGCAACCATCTGCGTCCGATTTAAGTCCTTGATTTACACCATTGCATTAATGCTCATGTATCTAATTTCCAAAGATTCAAAAAAATATAGCACCTTGTAATGTCGTAAACTAGCAGCGCTCCAGCAGCACCTCTGTAGTAAGACCTTGTAATAGACCTAAATGATTCTTGACCAGCCTGGCACGACCATTAAGAAATTATGCAGCATAAGAAATAAGGAAATCAACTGATCATAGTTATTTGTACATAAAAGATGACAAAAAATCCCCTCAATCCACAAGCCAACACAATGATAATGTAGCTATTGCCAAAAACTGTTCAACAAGATTGCATTATAGGAAAAACAATGCTATATATTATATGACAAACCGTATCCCAAATCTGTAGTTTGATCGGTTTGTTGTCAATGGTGATCATCCTGGCTCCAAATTCGACACCAATAGTCAAGTCGTGCACTGGCTGAAAGCGCTTGTCTGTGAACTGCAGAAGCAGACATGATTTTCCAACACCTGAAGAAATGATGAACAAGTCATGAAAAAGATACAAAAAACTTCATCCATCCATCCTCCACTAAATCAAGAATAATGATGCCATCTTCACACACAAAATTTACCATGATAAGTTTAATTGTTGTTTGCACCATAACTTTACAAATCTATAAAGCACAGATACGGAATCAGAATCTCAGTATTCATTTTCCTGTAAATATAAATGACACGACATAATTTTACTAGTTCAGAATCGAAATTCAAGTCTATAAAGGCAATGCTATTTCTTAATCATATTTCCTTAATTCCTCACTATAAAACTACATCTAAAGCTTTAATTGAGCTAAATAAAATATCCTTTAAATAGGCAAAAAGATCAAACAAAAAAAAAAAAAAAAAAACAAAGCTCCCATTTCAGCATTAAAGATCGGAAGACAACCCAATACGAACCCAACAACAATCAATCAATATCACTACTAAAATTCAATAAATTACAATTTATTAAACAAAACAAACCCAAAAAAGGGGAGAAAAGAGATTACCGGTATCACCGATGATAATGTACTTGAAGAGGTAAGCGTACGACATTGAATCACCAGATCAAAAAACACAAAATGTTTTGTCCAAAGGAAAGCCAATAGAACAATGATGGGATTCGATTGATATTCAACGAAATGAGGTGGGAATTCTCCTAGGCCTTTCCAGAGGAAACAGATAAAAGGGTTCTTGAATCTTGATTTGTTTGAATATGGGAAGATTCCAAAAATGTATTTACGAGGTTCCGATGTTCCTTAACATGGAGAAATTCTTCTGTGCTAAGTAACGGAAATTTTCTTTGTTAATTAGAAAAACAAAAGAAAGAAAAAAGAAACAGAAAGTTGATCTAGCTTGTTGCATGTATTGAATGATAGTTTTACGGTACATATTCACAACCTAATTTTATTATTATATTTTTCTTGGATCAATACTACTATTGCAGCACTAAAATATTCGTTTGTCATTTATAGCTTAGTTCAAGATTGGGCCTTGTTTCTGTATATATAGTTCTATTAGGCCCAATATAATGAAGAACAAAAATTAGCCATTTAGTTATGAACTCAATAATATATACAAACTAGTTAGCCTTTCACTGTTTGATTTGTGAATTCTTTTGGGTTTCAATCATGTTTTTACTTCATTTTTAATATAATTCCCCTGTTACAGATGCGTATGTCTACTTTGTAACACCACATATGTATTTTGTCTTTAAATAAAAGAATATAAATATATAGAGTTGTAACCAAATCTTATCCTTCTATTTTTTTTAATCTAATGGCCCATAATATAACACGTGACATTGTTGAAAATTAACATATTAATTTTTTTAATTACGCAAATGTCATAATAGTAATTTTAATAATATCACGTTTTTTTGTCTGCTAATTTTTCGGATATTGTTGATATGGTATCTTTTGTAACATATCTTAACTCTTTTTTTAGGAAAAAAATCGCATAACCGAGATTTGTCTTATGATCATATGTTTGACTCACATGTAATGATACTCATACAATTATGTAATGACATCATACAAGTAGTTCAATATCATCATAAAAAATATAAAGGCCACATTCAGACAATATCATGATCAGGAACGTATTCAAGATTTTATGTCGTAAATCTCGGACATTTCCAAAACTAATGCGCCTAAGATTCTTAAAAGTCTATGTATGATGATTTACCTTCAACGTTATGATGATTTTCGTTCAACGTTATGATGATTTACTTTCAACGTTAGGATGCAGCATATTTTTGTATTTGTAATGGCGCCTTATTTTTGTTGTTGGCATTACAAATTCAAAAATATACTGCATCATAATGTTGAATGTAAATTATCATAACATTGAATATATATCATCAGACAAAGACTTTGAAGAATCTTAGCGGAAATCTCGGCAATCCCTAAAATCTCGGTATACATTTATAATAATTGCTGCATAAACATATCATATTAACCACATACCTTAAAAATCGGATCTGAATATAGATTGTGGGAGATTTAGTGGAGTAAATCACGGAAACTACCCATAATTAAAATCCCGCTGAAATTTGTTTTTTACTTTTTTGTCCTTATAATGACATTCCCGTAATTATGTAACGCCACACGTTTTCTGATAATTTGAGCCTTTAGTTTTTTAATCAATGATTTATACATATAGGGGATGATTAGAGTATAATGCGGCCATATATATATATGTGTGTGTGTGTGTGTGTGTGTGTGTGTATAGTTGTGATTATTTCCGAACCTATTCTTATTGCATAACTAAGATACAATCTTGATGCTTCATTTTTTAGATCCGATGGATATTTTGAAGACACGTGTAATTATAATTCAATTGATATTTCAATTAATAATTTGACATAAGACTAAATATGTCCATTTAATTTGAAGCAGTTATCGAGACTCTTAAAATTCGTGAGTTTAGATACTAGGTAGCCGTGTGATATCGAACTTGTGTTCAACAGTTATGAAAAATCCTATATTCATGGGTTTAGATATATTTTGATGTGTTTGACTATGGAATTATATGTAGCGGTTTATTTGCTATGGTAACTTCCACATCAAATTGTCAGTTATCAATCAACAAAATAGAGCTATCGATTACTGACCAGTTTTAAGAAATATACAGATAGATATCATTGCAATTGATATGGCGACGGTATTGATGTCGGAATCGTCTCAGTCAATGGATGCAGCGGACGTATCTGATGGTAAATAATGATATAATATAAGAATGAGAATGGTATTTTGGTTGTAACAAGTATTTATGCATATAAGACGGTGACATAATATTAATCAAGTTCATTTTAATGAGCATAAACAACAAGTATGATGATCACACATTATCACGCACAACGATATTAATTATTCGATTGATTGGCAATATTCGTTAAGTGATTATAGTTGTTTGTAGTTGTATTTGAATTATTATATTGTAATGATATATGTCAAGCTATGTGAAGATATATTTAATTCAACGTAATGAAACCGAATTAATAGTTTTTATAATATGGTTATAGTTAATTGCATGGATATGATTATCATCATGATCACGTAAGACAAGCTAAATAGTTGAAACAAGTTTTATACAATTTATATGCATACTGTGTCACATATAAAATGTAATAATGCTATTTAAATAAACATATAATAATATTTAGTGTAACCGATATAGGGTTGGTTGCGTGCGTATAAGTAATGTATGTCAGACGTACAATTACTATTGTAATGATATTTTTATTCGAGTATAATGACATGAAAATCCTATAATTAATGCAACATATCATACTAATTTTGTTATATGCTCAATTAAAATTATATTGCATAATATTTTAATGAACGTATTTAGAAATGATTATTCATTATCCGCATAATGACACATTAGTAAACATGTAATGATATAATCAGTGTGACTAAATTATTGTCAAATGATATTACAAATGATTATGTACTGACACAATTTATGTAACATTAACCACAGTTTTGTACGTGCCTGTATGTGAAGAACATATAAAGCATATTGGCAAACAAATCAACATGTTGTCCAAGACAATTGATTTTTACGATAATTATGCGCTTTTAGTGGGTACCGACACTCGCAAATATGGATCCAGATCCGTGGATAAATTGATTACCCGGGGTTATGTAGTTTGCAATAGGGAAGGGAAAAAGAGGATGGACGTTATGGATTCAATTAATGCACGCGAGGGCTTTGCTAACAAACGAAGACGAACTTCGAAGTGGTGTGAGTGTAATGCTCGAATTTCATTCAAGTATGTATCTAAACATGGGCATGGCTGTTATGTTATCCAACAATTCGTCGAGAGTCACAACCACGCAATGGTCGAGCCAGATCACAAGCGCTTCATGAGCTTAAATCGTAGTGTTGATCAGTTGCACCAGAAATTCATAGTTGATTGTGCTAAGGCCAATATTAGGTGGATACGATAGTGTTGGATCTACCGTGCTTGAAGTAAGAAACTATTCCCGTGACATGAAAGCATATGTCGAGGGAACAGACGCGCAAATGTTATTCGATGAAATGCGCAGGAAGAAGGAAACTTGTGGTGGGTTCACTTATGTTATCGAGTTGGATCGCGATGATAAGTTGAAACATTATTCTGGTGCGACGCGATTTCAAAGAGAAATTTCCATATGTTTGGGAATGTTGTTTCATTTGATACAACATATAACACGAATAGGTAACCATATTATTCATTATATAATGATATTCAGCATTCGTAATAAATCTATATATATGCCACACAAATGATGTTCGTTACGAGTATACAATGTTAACGCAATTACATTGTGCTACTATTCAATTTGTCTTTTCATATGATTAATGATTTGTAACTACATAAATAATGTGATATACCTTGTTAAGTGATCATTACCATTTGACCCATAAATTTTAAATACAAGTATTGCATGATTTTTGTGCCATTTACAAGCAAAAATAATCATGGTAGGGTCATTTTTTTATGGTTGTTGTCGAAAGAGGACGCTGATTCATTTTCATGGCTATTCAAGCAATTTGTAGAATGCATGGGAGCATCCCCAAGTTGATTATAATTAATCAGGACCTTAGTATAAAGGCTACATTGAACGCGTACTTGTTAGTACCAGACATCAATGGTGCATGTGGCGCATTATGTTGAAGATTGCTGATAAAGTTCCAAAAGATTTGCTATCAAATGAAGATTGCAAGAAGGAATTAAATGCATGCGTATGGTCAAACTTGATTAAGGCTAGCAAATTCGAAGATGTTTGGAATGAGATTATGGATAGATATGGTTTACAGAACGTGGAATGGTTTCAAACCATGTACCGACTTAGAGAATATTGAGTTCCAGCATTTTTTAGGGATTTTCCCATGAGCTCTATTTTGAGGACAACGTCAGTGTCAGAGTCTGAGAATAGCTTCTTCAAAGGGTACACAAAGCCTCGTTCACATCTCGTGGAATTTATAATCAATTTTAACCATGCATTGGAGTACCAAAGAAATGAGAATGCCAAATTGGATTGCCTAGATTCTACTATTGTACCAATATTGGCCACTGAGTTGTCCATTGAGAAACATGCTGCTGTTATTTATATAGATAGTATGTTCAAAAATGTGCAGACATAATTTATAGAAGCATGCTATAAATGTCGTGTGGCTGAGATGAGTATTGAACCTACCACGAAGACATATAAAATCATCGACAACAGCCACATTACATGAATCGTTAGGTAAGACATTGAGAATGACACATATTATTGTGGGTGTAAATTATATGGAAGGACTGACATTTTGTGCAGCCACATATTATTTGTTTTCAAGAACAAAGATGTGAAGCTTATTTTCGAGAAATACTATGGGTCTAGGTGGTTAAAGTCGTCTTTAGTAAAAGCTGTTCATGGTATTCCAGGCGTCGTAAGTGAAGATCACACGCTGATAGTCGACAAGCGAAGGGCAATGAACAAGTTGTATTCTTCATTCTTTGGTTTAGTTTGAAGAGTTGATGGGTGCATCGATCATATTTTATTCCTAACAGCAACTATAGATGATCTGATTACAACTCTCTGGTGAAGATATAGTACCATCAATTGTGCAAAAGAAGCAAATGATTGAGGAATTTTACGAGGTTGATGTCATCGATGTACACCCTCCTAACATTGCAAAGACAAAAAGGTCTGGAAGTCGATTGATTTCAATGAAAGAGAAGGTTTTGAGGGATTTCAACAAATCCGCAAGACTATGTGCAAAATATGGTGCGTTAGGTCATCACGATGCAAGGAATTGTGACAAAGTTAAAGACAAAAACAAACTAAAAGCTCAAACCCAAGAATAGAAATATGAAGGCCACATAGACGATGTCTTTAGTGCATTATTTGTACCATCTTTACTGCATTATGCACGGTTGTATTAGTGCATTATAAGTGTTTTGGTTACATATAATCATAGTAATATGTAGTACGCGGATTTTTCTTTCAGTGATGCTTATATTATTTTTGATTTATCCGTATGGTTATAGATATTTATTTTTGCATTAACGTTCATAACATATCAGTCTTTAAACAACCTTAATAAGTTAGAATAAGTTTTACGTATTATGATATCTACAAACCATGGTTTTGCACAAGCATATGATGATCCAATAATGTTTTATAACCATGGTTATTACACAATGCTTAATTCATAATTTTTCGTTGGTAAGTAATATCATTAAATTAAATATATTCATACCAGTTCAACTTATAATTTAAATTAACATTTCATAGTGAATATATTGTAGATTTAATGATGTATATAAACCAAGGTATTGAACTTGGACACGAATTGACATTGATGACAATTATCATTATATAGTGCAAGAAACAGCATTACAGCTGCCAGATAATATCATTAGACGTTCAATTAGTCACAAAATCCTAAACATCAACTTAGAAAACTGACATAACCATGTTCCAAAAGTGCGGAATTCCTTCAAAGTAATAACATTCGTCAAAAAAACCATTAGCATAAACTATGAGTTTCACTTTCCAGCATCATCTATCCTAATGTACTTTTCGATAATCTTATCAACGTCAATCTTCTTATACTTACTTATTTGCTTGAATCTATCCTAATGTAGTTTTCGATAATCATATCAACGTCAATCTTCTTATACTTACTTATTTGCTTGAAATGATTTTGGGAGGATGCCCTATTAGCGAAAACGTGATGAGTTGTCTCTGCCACCAACAATCTTTTGCAGTACTTCGCGCGCACTATTTGCAAAACCTTCCCACTTCTCTTCGTGAGCCAACAAGACCAATCTCGTAGTGGCTGCACCATATACGTCTCTATATGTCGCATGACGTAGACACCTAAGTCGTTCTTGTTTGTTGATGTCCTCCAGTGCATATCAAGTACCTTGATGGGGACCCTCTTCAACAAGCCCACTATCTTAATTGAATTTCGTTTGCTGAGGTGTGAGCACAAGAACTTAAGCTGCATATTATCATTAAAAACAGATAATAAGTGCATTATTATACAACCATTGTATCATTATTGTAACAATGTTATATCAACCAAGTCATCATAAGGGACATCAATATCATTAAATGTACATGTTATTAGCATTAACAGAATAAATTTGCTTAGAATTATTATACACTACATACCAACATAGACGGCACATCACCGAATTCGTCATCTTGTCCAATCGTAGCTCTAGCATTGGAATTGTCAATTATTTCGATGGCACCAGTATAAAATCCAAAGCATATGATGTAGTAATGCTTGTGTGCACAAATTGGGAAGACAACCTAATTCTAAAAATGCCAATTAATTAAACCCCTATATAGTCATAGTGTATATTATTTAATTTTAGTCGTTGTAGATATGTTACCATGTCATATTTGCTCTACTAGAACTCTAGAATACTTTCACACTCAATAGTTAAACGGTCTGAGAATTTGTCTGTGCACGCTTCTCATCTTATGTAGATGGCTTGTTCATAACTGTGTAACACTGCATATATATGTTTAGTCTATTAGTATGTATAATGCATTAAAAACGTTCAGAATATAATAGTAGTTTTATTTTACGCAGAGGTAGGTGGTTAAGAAAAGCCTGCATGGTGATGAAGGTGCCCGGTACTGTTCCATATTGTTTATAAACAAGCTCCAAGCATTGATTACACCCACCGAGCTATGGACAAGAGGCTTAATGCTTAGGAACTCCGATTTCGGTACTGCCACAACATCATCATGGTATTCAATTGTGTGACTGAAATATCAACAGAAACGCATTGTCAGAAACATCATTGTATTAGTTTAGGTACATCATTATACAACACATTATAAAAGCATAATGATTAATAACTTGCATACTGATGATATGTATGTATGATGATCCATATGCAAATAAGTGCTTAATGTAAACCACAATAAACACGTTAAATGTGAAGTCTTATTACTCATTTTCATCTGACGTCATTAGTATCCAGTAGTACGGTTCCTTTTCATTATTTGTTAGCTTTGTCGACGTGTTCATAGTCTGCTCGTTGTATGGTGATCTAAGTGCATGTGAGGATCTTATCTCGGCTCTACAATGCAATGTATATGCATCATCACTTGGCTGCTACATTACCAATTTTGTTGCTTTTCCATGACCACCAGTTTCTGTAGCAACAGGATGATCATCGTCAATGTTGTCACCCTCACTTCCAGGCTGCATGAATGCCTATTTTGACATTTGGATTAATGTTATTACCTCGAGAAAGCATGTTAAATTATTAATTTTTACTTATCAATTTATAATTGCATATTACCTCAACTTTAGACTTCAAGATCGAATCTACATCAACATCATCGTGCCGCTGAATGTCATGATCAGTAACATGCGCTTTCCCTTTATCTAGGCGACGTTGAGCTTCAGAGGTTATATTGTCTTCCATAACAGGACAATATACCACAATCTGAAAGGGACATAACATTATTCAAACAGTAAAATATCATCACAAGTTTATGCATTAAATTGGAATTGAATTCCAATGAGATATTGTTTTAGTGTGTCGACTTCATCATTATTTACATATAACTGTGTCATTATACACACTGTGTTTATGCATTGTATCAATGTCCAAATTTAAATAGATAGTGCGTAATCAATACACCTGCTTTAAATTGTGATGTTGATCATCTTCGGGTTCAACCTCTTCAGCTAGTACAGGTTCACCCCCTCACCCCTTCGTGGGTTGTTGTTGCTCAACATTCCGGACAATATCCTCTTATAACCTATTCGCATTGCATCATTAGTTTGTACAAATATCATCACGATGTTATTAAAGTAACGATTAAATATACTTTATTTTTTAGTATGTCACTTGTTCTGTCTCAGCTTGTACAACTCTGTCATGCTCCATTTCAGTTTCCTTTTCCTTATTCTGGTAAGGCACCTCATCACACATGTCATTCAAGTTTACACCGTCATTATCATCTTCTCCCTGTATTTAACTCGTTAATTAGAAACAAACAACAAAATCATTATACAAATCAAAAAATACATAATTATAGCTAATATACATACATATTTAAGAGCAAAGTATTGGTTAGCAAATAGGGAAGTCGTGAATTTAAATGTCAACTACTACAAGATTATTAATTTTCAACTTACATCTTCACTATAAAAATCAAAGTCGAAGCTGGGGAACTCGTTCTTGTCGCAAATATCCACCCTTTCATACACTACTCGCATCATCGCCTCTATTGTTTCAACCAAATCGGGATTACTGAAATCTTCGTCGGTCATTTCTTGAGTTAGAGTAGCGACGATGTCGGTAGTAGTATCGGGTTGTTTTGTGAGAGACCCATGACCCTACCCGCTGCATCTGAGGCTATTTTGAAGCAGTCCATTGTACGAAGGAGTGGTGACGTGTCTTTCATGCGCTTCAGTAGTGATGTCATTGAATCGGCTACTGATTTGGCAGGCGCCATCAAATTGTTCATGCACCTTTCGGCCTCATGGGCCGCCTCATCAGCTTCTCCCTTAGGCAAACCACCATCGGCAGTCTTTTCCTCCGCATTATCATCTCGATGGATAGTCTTCACAACTGGTAATGGACGATCTTTAACTCGGGGCTCACACAACCATTCCCAAATCCTCTGCACTTAGTTCATCAGATTGTCTCCTTTTCAGCATGTCATATGTTCACCCTTTAATTGTAGGATATCAACGCACAACCGTTCTACGGCGATGGACCATATGATCGGCATAGAAATCCTACACATAAAACTAGTACACATCATCACATTATAATTTATATCATTATACAACTTATCAAATGTTATCATAGAATACATAATATAAAATTATAGCATTTTGAACAATATAAACCATCATTTTATAGTATGTACATTATCATTAAATATAATTTATATGCATTAAAAGTGCAAGTTACATAAAGTCAGACTCACCACCAAGAATGTTATGGGGCCCGTGTATATTTTTGGGGGTTTACCTTTCCAGTTTTCGAAAAAGTGAGCCATGATAGATATGAGATACGTGCACCAGTTAGACCTTCCAATATTATATATGTTATCGATGAAGTCGAGTATCTTGGGCTTCACATACCCGTCAGCAGTACCCTCGATCATTGCATGCTCCTTGAGTATAAGGAATACCTTTTTAAACCAATCTCCACCCTCCTTGTCCTTATCTAGTTGCCGCTGAACATAACCCGAGAGCATCCTATATCTGCCTTTGTCACAATCCACTGCAATGTCATCTAGCAATTTCAGGTTGTCTTATATGGTCTTTCTCTCTACCATTAAACCATCTCTTGGGAATCCAAAAGTGATATTGACATCCTCCTCTGATATGTGAATCATCCATCCGTTAGTGAGTCTAATACTGCACTTAATTGGGTCGAAGTGTTTCAGCAACCAAAATGCTAGCTTCGCCGGTATGTTTGTCATGTTGAAATGAACCAAACTTCCAAATCCCATCATCACTGCCTCAAGCTATTTTTCATTCAGACCTAGTGTCCTCCTAAACAACAGTTTGTCTGTAGAGGGTTTTGGAGCCAGCATTGTTTTCGACCGTTTGGATGCCATCAAGTGTGCAAGGGAGGCGTCACTATCATATTCGAGGTCATATACAACACGTTGTCTTTTCCCTATTGTCACATAAACAAATAACCATTACATAACAATCAACAAATATCATTATTAAGTTTTATAAGGTCATTATACCATAAGCGAATTGTTGAATGCAGCCGCATAACAAATCAAGTTATCATGTATAGTATAACATTACACAAATACAGACATATCATTAGAACACATAATACCGCAGATATGAAGCATTAATTTAGATGTAGAATGTCATTGTTCAACTATAAAGCTATCATTTTATGGTTTCACTACACGATAAATGAAATATAACGAGTATCATACAACTTTATAAGTTAGTAGGCATTATTATATATATGAATACATCATTACTAAACAATTGATATATCATTAGACAACCAAGGTCATAAACCCTATTTTTTACAGCATACATAATGACCACATTACACTTTCAAATCATTAGATACCCACTAAAACATTTAGATATTCATTTAAAAAAAATCCATCACAAATACCAATCCCTACAAAATTTAAAGGAACAACCACAAACCATATTAATAGTCAAAATAGTACATCATTGAACAATATGTACACTTAAACACATAAATCGATGCATGTTGTAATTCTTCAGTGAAACTAACCCTTGGAGGAAGACGGACGACCAAAAATTAAAACCATGATCTTAGTCATTTTTGTGTCTACCGTTGCAGTGGACGAAGTAATGCTCTGTTTGCTCGGAGTGATGCGGTGCACGAAGTGAGAAGGCTTGAATATTTGTTGTTTCATCAGAGAAGATAAAACGTTGCCGCCTGAAGAATGAGGGTTGGCGGTGAGAGAGTGAGACGTTTTTTTTTTCAGATATTCGCATCAATGCTCCTTTATTTTGTTCAGCCTTTTGGGATTCTTGGCAATCTAATGATCGTGTGAAGATCTACTGCAAAATTGAAGCTTATTTTCACGCCACCTTCCTGATATGACACGCGCGTGGATGATATGGGTGGCCATTTTACCCTTGTGATGATATAATAGACACGCTGTAATGATGTAATGTTGTAGTTAATCTTGACCGTCCATTTTGGAATCCTAGGGTCGAAATACAGTCTTAGTTATGTATATAGGGAGTGTTCTCATTTTAATGCACCCCTATATATATATATATAATTTATAAAAAATTATGAATATAACAATAATGAACTTAAAAAAGTCATACTTTACCTTTCAAAAAAATCATTGTTTAATCAGAAGAACAATGTTTACAACTGCATCCATACCAATTCCCAAGTCAGTTTAACAACAACAATCCAATAACAAACCAATCCACCAATGTAAGTACTCACAATAATCCCAACAAAGTCAAATACATAAATTAACAATAGTTCCACGAAACAAAACAAAGAATCCTCTTTTTTTAATACTCTTCATTAACTACGCGCATCAAAATTTCTTGTAAATATTAACACAAATATTAGATTTAAAATATAGACAGTTGAAATTTTAAATTACAATATTTCAAATGTTAAAGAATACAAAAAATATTTCATGGTTTTGTTTGAGGTTCTCATCCAATTCTATACATATATAGAAGTCGTTCTAAGAGTTTTAAAAGTTAGAGAACTCCCAAAAGGGTTGAGAATCCTGCCTATAAATGTAGATTCCGATGATTATATAAAATCCTACCTCCAAATAATATATATATATATATACACAAACACACACACATAGGGGTGCACCAGGGTCGAATCATACCCTTAGTGCATAACTAACATCAATTATTAACCATTAGATTTCAAAATCAAAGGATGTAATCTACTTATCACACATCTCATTGCAGTTATATAAGAACATCATTATAAGGGAAAATTAGTCAAATATCATTGTATTGCATGAATTAAATTCAGCAGTTGTCGTATTATGATGAAATTAAACAGAGTACATATCTCTATTATATTATCATTGCAATTGCAGATATTTTGAATAATCTTCTCCAATATTTCAAACGTCATTAATCCTATTTTTACCTTCATCATATTACAATAATTATATCATTATATAACGTAAATCATGTTATCATAATGTTCGTCAATCCTTATTATCATAGAATTGCGCCACAATTTCCCTATAATATGACTATAACTGTAAAGATTTGATGAATAAATCTCCTTCCATAAATCATGACTAATACTATAACCGCAAATCCCATATTAAATAATCCACTTAGAATAAAAAACGGAAATCATTACTCAACTAAATCTATCAACAATAACTCTTCCAAAAATATCTCAAAATATTAACTGACTGTGTATGATGATTATAGTTACACCATATAATGATATTATTGGTTTGTAATGATGATTTGTCGAAAGCTATATAATGATATATTGATATGTAATGTGCAAAATGGTTGTTCTATAGGCGAATGCAGATCTAAATCATCAATCTTATTTTTACACTCATCATATTACAATAATTATATTATTATATAACGTAATGTACGTCATCATAATACTTCTAAAAATAAAAATATGTCACAAAAGATATATACATTGATTATCGGTTGTTACCATAACTGTTGTATTGATTATAAATCACGTCCCAATAAAATAAGAATCATATCATCACCGAAAATATTACTATAGTCTAAACTACCCTTCTGCCGATATTTTAATATAAAAAATCCATGTATCAAAATATTAACGATTAGATCTATTAATTCAGTAGTTATATATTGATTTTTTTTCTACCAACAAGAAAAGGACAACGTTTTGGGCATATTGAAGGGAAAATTCTTCTTCTTAATCCACATAGAATAGGAACTAATTTCATTTCATCAACGCTGGCAGCCATGACAATCATGGTTTTCAATGTCCAAAATTATTTTTGACAAAAACCGATACAAATGTCATTTGTTTGGCCTAAAATTTGTATTAAGAATTTACAATTAGCCTAAAATTATCATGAAATTATATCATCAAGCTAAATATGAATATATAATGTAATACCCCTTACTCAACTAATTAAATAACTGAATAACTGATTTTTAGTTATGGTACGTTGAACAAATAATTTAGGTGTGAATTTAATTAGGGCTAAAAAAATTCAAACTAAAAAAAATGAATATATTAATCCAAGTAATCCTAAGTAATCTCGATTAAACTCTTATTTAATCATAACAATCTGGTGTTAGGGTTTATATACTGAAAAATATGCTTTGGATTGCTTTGTATTAAAAATCTTATGTTCCACATTCTGAGGAGAAATTCAACATAGTCACATGGTTTACCTTTTGTGGTTATGGATGCTTATTCTTAAGCATATAATCATAAATTGAGCAAACAAGTCCTACTTCGATATTATAGACTAAATGGTAGATCCATGATAATAGAAGATCTTTCAGTCGATTCCTTAAAAAAGAAAATCGAGTTCTCAACCTAGGTAGACATGGACAATCTATCGTGAAGGTTGCAGTGTCGATCCGAAGTTTGCATCTATCTTGGCCAACTGATGGCACTAAGTGTGGTATAGCACTAAAATGGATTACAATGACATATGTACTTCTACATTGTGTAAATGAAGTACAATGTATCGGTGATTTTTTATTTCTTAATCTATATAAGTAACATTGGGCATACAGTATTGATTATGTACTAGATTAACTTATCAATAGGTGCAGATTTTTCGTAACCCTAAGTAATTTCTGATATCTTGGGAAGTTGTAATTAATGTCTAGCGGTGCTAGTATTGTTATTATATAGAATCTTGTCTCGGGACACCCGAGTTGATAATATCTCAAGAGTAGTTCGAAAAAGAAATTTATTATACAAATCCGCATAGTTAAAATTTATTTCAGACTCTTGGATAAAGAGATCAATTGATTAAAGCTAGCAGTTTTCTAATTAATTAATGGATATTGAAATTCTTAAACACGAAAAATAATAAATAAAAAATGAGCCATATTCGTAATGTAGATCTGGACGGTTAATGCAATATTAATCCTATAGTGGAGTGAATTAATATTAATGGAATTAATTAAATTGGGCTAAACTAAAAAGTTAAGCTCATTGGGAGGCTCAGACCTAATCCTTTTTGAAATCTCTGACCTAGCCCAACAATACCTATATATAAAGTGGAGATGACGAAAATCAAAAGCCATTTGACACAGAAATTCGTCATCCCCCCATGTGTACTCTCATTAGTGATTTTATAGTCTACACCTAGTCTATAGAGCTTGATAGAATATTTCCCACACAATGTTCAAGCTATAGGAGGGTCATAAGTCAGAAGATCTCAAGGGTGAATTGATGCGGATAAGTGGTGGGAATTGCAAGCAATCTACATCACTAATCAACAATAAGAGTATGCAAAACAAGACAATCATCTGAACTCTAAAAGAATGCCTATAGATCATTTTTACATGTCTCTTGCTTGTCTAAATGCATTCTAGTGGTTAATTAGATCTATTAATTAAATTTAAATATCATTTTATGAGATCCTCGACAGTCGACGGGATCTTTCATTGGAGTAATTCCCCCAACAATTGGCAGTAGAGCTAGATCATAGGCTCTGATATTTAAATTTAATTTTTCTTTTTTTCTGCTTGTTGCTTGGTTTAAATATGATAATAAGATTGTAGAATTAATTTTTTTGCAATTTCTCTGGTTTTCTTGGCTTGAATGCATTTAAATCTGTTTTGTTAGTTTCTGCATGGGTTATGGCATGATCTGTAAACATACGAGAATTGGTTGTGGTAGAATAGGGTGTTTTTGTTTTATTTTCTTGAATTTATTTGTAATTGGACGAGAAATCAAACGAAAAACACGAAGAACAAAGAACGGAGATTGGAGGTCTAATCTGTGACACAACACGTCATGCCGTGGAGCCCCACCCGACAATGCTCGTCGAACCACGTCTGACTTGGCATTAGCAAATGCCACCTGGCGCAGGGCACAGCAGGCACCACGCCCGGTAGCAAGGGCTATCCGAGGCTACCCGGTGGATGGGGAGCAGGGCGGGACGGTGCGTAGGGGCTGGCGGGTGCGGATGTAGTGACGCCCAACGTCAGGCTACTCACGACAGCCTCGGCCAGGACACTCTGGCAGGTGCATCAAGAGGCAGCTGCGAGCGATGGTCACAGGCGAGCAAAAGTGAACGCTAGGCTCTCGCGGGCATCGATCGACACGCATTGGGCATCCGGCGCTGGGGCGCTGGGGAGGCGTCGGCATCGATCGGCGTGCGATGCTCGTGCGCATGTTTGTCGGCCTTAGGCATCTCTGGGCGACGAGGCACCTGACATAAGAGAGCAGCAGGCGTTGCATGCGGACGGGCATCACCCACAGGCAGGCACCGGGCATCGGGGGCTATGCACGCTCGGCAGGCCTCGACCAGCGCCAGGAGGCGATGCACGCACGAGCGCACAATAGGCAACGCTAGCGACGGACAACAGGCGCAAGGCATCGGGGCATAGGGGGTTGCGGACCTGACTCGTCTCGGCAGTACCCGGCGTATGACGCCCAGATGATTGCGCGCGGGCGGGAGGCGACGGGCGTCGTAGGGCCCGAGACGTCTCGGTAGCGCCCGGCATGCGCGTGTGATGGTCGGCAAGGCAGCACTCTGCCACTACCTCCAGCGATGGGTGTCGAGTGCCTGCGCACAACGGGAGCCAACGGGACTGGGTGCCTAGCGCCCAGCAGCACCCGACAGTACCTGGGGCCTAATGCGCAACACAAGGGCGACGGGGCTAGCCGTGCCACGCCCAGCAGCACCTAACACCTAGCATGTGCATGGAGTGAGGCAGCCAATGAGGACAGGGAGCCCTACGCCCAGCAGCCACCCGACGTTTGGCGACACATGAGCGACTCAACGGTTATCCAGCCTGGCGGTGACAACGACAACAACAATGACGAATAGCAGCAGTGACGGCGACAATCCGGCGATGAGACGGTGGTCCGGCGGTAATACAACGGTTGTCGTGTGATAAACTCATAAAGTTATATGTTTTCGAGTATTGTTTGTAGCTCGTTTTGTCTTGTTGTGATAATTCTTTATTGGTTTTACAAACAATTACCCATCATTTGTTTGGATTAACGAGTTTGTCAAGATTGTGCTGCTAAGATAGGAAATAATGGCTAAGGGTACAAGTTTGGGCGAAACAGTGAGCTAAAAGCAACACCTGACCGGGTAAACATGCGCACAACATAGCACCTGGCCGGGTGGCACAGTATGAAGACCAGAGGCTTCCACCCAACCAGGTGGAAGCTCACACCCAGAAGTACCCATCCGGGTAGGCCATCGAGGAGGCCAGTGACATCCGCCCGGCCGTATGGAAGAGCAGACCAAAAGCTACCCGGTCGGGTAGTATGATAGAGAGAAAATGGAGCACCCGGGTCGGGTGCAGTGCGGACGATGTATCCAGAGATTGCCACCCGACCAGGTAGAGTGAGTACCAATACCTACCCAGCCAGGTGAGATGCGCAGAAAAGCCCATTAACAACCTGATCGAGCCCTAAACTCCTATTTTGGCCCAGAAGTATAAGTACCTCTTACTAGACGTTTTTTAGGGGGACATTCAGAGCTGGATAGTGCAGGAATTAAACTATGGCCATGAACACGGTTTCAAGTTTATTTTCTATATTTCATTCTAGGATGCTAGGCTAATTTTCTCATGTTATTCCTAATATGTAGTAGGATGATTGTAGATGTACTTTTATTTGGATTCGTCGTTCTACCTATGATTTTGTGGGTTGATTCCGTTTTATTGGAATGAATTTGCTATAGACTATTTTATGATGCATCATTGAGTAGTTTATCTTTGCTTATTTTCTAATGTCTCTTTAACTT
>JAYDZE010151011.1:0-41160 GCA_034509125.1 Monilaria moniliformis
CACTATGTTGTTTAATGAAGTATAATTTTTATTAATCCATAGGTCCAATTTTAAAATATGGATCATTGTGAATTCTATTACTAAATTTTCCAATTAAAAAAAAACAAGAAATGCGGCTGAATGGGGCTGCAACGCCGCCGCGTTGCGGCCGCCGCAGCCTGGCATTCAGCCGCACCCTCGGCTGATTCCCCGGCTGCGGCTGCGGCTGCCTCGCCCCTATCCCCGCCCCGATGCGGCCGCCCCCGTTTTCGCACAATTTGCGGCTGCGTTAACGTTGGCCTAATGAAAAAAATCTCATTTTTCTTCATAACCTGTCCGTTTTTTCTGTTTAGATATTTTTCTTCAAATAGTTTGGTACTTGGCTGCAAGTTGCCACTACAACTTTTATGTACTTTTCAGCCACCATTGATTGGTAGAGTGCAAAAGGAGCACTTCGCTTTTTCACAATTTATACTATATAAAATAATTAAAGTTCGAAAATAAAATTTTGTCACATAAAATATATAAAATTCGATTCGGATCATTGGTTCTTATATAATGTGAGTTTATTCGTAAATGGTGTATTATTATATATACAATGATACATTTTTTGTATATATTTTTTTTAATAACAATCGTAAATTATGCAATGATCAATAATTTAAATTGAATTTTACACATTATGGAAATAAATAAATTTACATGACCGGTCCCTATATCCCTCCCTCTCTATATTTATATATATGAACATATACTATTATTCCAAACTTGGATCGAATTTTTAAAAATAATCCAAATACTGCTCAAAACTTATCTACTATAAGTTTATAACACTCGATGATTATTGATTATCACAACAAACAATGAAAAGCGAGTATCAACATTACCATAAGCAAATGCGGAATTACACCAAAAATAGAGAGAGAAAAGAAATACAAAATGGAACGCAAAATTCCACGTCACTATTCATAAATCTATACAATAAAAAGAGGCTGGAAAATGAAGAAAATAACATAAGAAAGAAAAAACATGGCTGGGTAGCTGATGTGGAATTGATTATTCAAGTCGATTATTTATTTATAATTCACATTAGTTAAGGAATTATTTTTTGTAATTTTTTATAATCATAGAGTTGAACTACTTTGAATTAAATTTGTGAAATAATATGATAAAAAAAATTAACACGGGGAAGAAACTAGTTTGTTGGATTTGTGGTACTGTCGACTATTATTTGGTTGATATGATATTCTATATTTTTTTGAAAGGATCATATAGTATAATTTTGATCAACTATATATTCCCTTCTTGAGGCGTAAATATATGCAAGATTAATTACGTGGTTATTCAAATTAATTTGATTAGATTCGTGTATTCCTCATGTAATATCAAACTAGACCTAAATAGACAAGTTGGCCTAGTTCAATTTTACAATATTTAATTTCATGGACTCAAACATGCGGCGCATACTGCAAAAAATTGAATTGAATTAGGCTATTAGCTATACTAGAGTTGATATTGATTAATATTCGAATTACATCTTAATTAATGTTACGTCTGTCTGTTATTATGGAATTGAAGGTTTAGATTTAGAATTGTGGTTTTTAATTTTAAATTTATTATTTGGTACTAAAAAAATAGACTATGAATTGAATTCCAATTCCAAATTCACGTAATTCCACAATTTGAATTCTATATCTAAAATTAAAGATTTGAAAATATAAATAAACATAAAATTGCATAACTGTCAAACACAACACAAACAACACACACAATTTAGATATTACATATTGCACACACAACACAACACACGCATATTGCGCAAAATACACACACGCACACACACAACAAACACATGACAACAAAATTACATACACAACAAACACACAACACATACGAGAACATCGCACATATAATACACACATCTCACACACAGTGCACACACTACACACACGACACCCTATACACACATCAGACACAATACACACACACAACAAACACACAGCACACATGAAAACATTGCACACATAATACACACACATCACACAATACACACACGCACACACAACAAACACACAAAACACACCCGACCCACAAAATTACACACACGACAACATCACACACACAATACACACACTGCACAGACACACAACAAACATAACAAACACAAATGACACATACACACACAACACATACACTTGCAAACACAACTCAAAATATATAAAAAAAATTAATTTCAAATATTGTTTAACTTTTTTACTTACCAAACAAATGATTTGAAATTAAATTAGAATACCATAACTTTAAATTCAATTCCACATAATTGTAATTTCAAATCCATTTTATCAAATTTAAATTGATGAATTATAATTTATGTCAGTTAATTATGTTTAAATTATTGCACACATACAATATAAGTAAAATGTGTAGATATGCAGTGGGCTTGGACGGCCCACCGCAGGTCGTGTTTGGCCGAAACGGATTATTTTAAAAGCCCAAACAAGAGCATATGTTAATCTTCTCTCTCATGAATATGCGCATATAATATGAAATTGTCTGCTCAATTTAAGTTTCAAATATATTTATTGTAGAGGGTTAAGCGTTGTTAATACTTTCGTTTATTAAATTATGCTACCTCAAAAAATTCATATTTAGTTCACGATCGAGAATCCGGCGTGGGAAAGCTTAACCAGCTCACTAGATTTTCGCAAAGTATAAATAAATAATGAGGTGGAAATTGAATTAACTCTGTAATTGCACTCATCCATTGTGTAATCCATGGCGTTATGATGTTGGAGCCTATCACAGATTAAAAAAATGGAAACTTTTTGCAAAATTCAAGATTTTTACTAAATCAAGTACAAACTATCTAAAATTAATTGTCTCATTTTGAATGCAAAAAAAAAAAAAAAAAAAAAAGGATAGAAAGATGAAGTTGGATGATGAAGCGCATCTCATTGGTAAAGATGTTTTTTCTTTAATTAAATTAGATATTTGAATTATCCCAAAAAGTACGTGTGTAATTGTTTAAAAGGAAAAGAAAAAGAAAAAAAGAAGTTGGACTGTCTTCCACTTTGTGATTTTCAAACTTAGTGGCCCTTTTGACTTATGTCCTAATTATAGCGTTTGTGATTAGACCATATTTAAATGCCACATACCAAAGGGACAATAATTCCACAATTATTATAAAATTAATTCACTCACATCAAGAAATCACTTTTGTATTTCTCTTACCTATCACAAAGGGCCAGACATTTAGACTTGCGAAATCTTGAATATTAATTTCGATAAAGTGCAGGCACGCGCTCTTTTGTAAAAATTTCATTTAAGTGGAAAATAGAATATATATATAAGCTTATTATTTATTTTTATTATATTTATTTCCCATTAGTCATTACTCCCTGCACATAGTATGATATACATATATATATGGCGTATATATATCCTCAGATATTTTTTGTTTGTATATTGAATCCAAGATTTTTTTTAGATAAATCATCGTTTTTATATTAAATATCTTCAAATATTTCATATTACTTAAAAATTGCAAATCAAATAAGTAAAGCAAATAACAAGAAGAATTATGTAAATTTCCAATTCAAAAGAAATCCAATACAACAAGATAGGTGTAAGAGATGCATGCCCAGCAGCATATCCATTATACAAACGACACCCCCACTTTCATCGAGCCAAACCACCCCTACAACTGAACTTTCTCATGAAAATAGCTTGCCTTGTATGCATCTCTTACATCCCACACATTTCATCTCATCAAATCAAAATACACTAAAAACCCCAAATCTGATCCAATTAAAAAAAATGAAATTACAAACACTAAACAATAATAACAATATTATTATTATTATTATTATCATTAATGACGATGATGATGATAATAATAATAATAAAAGCAGAAATCGGACCGCTACCCTCAAATTCCCCGCGATGCAATAAATAAAGGGAAATTGCAAAGCTGTTGTTGCAGTTGTTGATAAGCCTACACCGCCGTCGTCTGCGGTCGCTGCCATGGCCGCTGCCGTATTCCGCCGACGCCTCCGCCGGGGGAAGTGCCACCCATGTTGTTAGCTAGAAAGGATATGAAGAGCTAAAATAATACTGTGATTAGAAATGTTGGATAGGTTAAGAAAACTGAATGTGGATGTATATATATATGCACATATGTCTGTAAGGATATGGGACATTAATTAGTCGTATATAAAGGCAAGAAATGTAGCTTTTTTGGCTCAACGTGGGACAAGAAATATGAGCTTTTTTGGCTCAACGTGTGACTTAGGCTACTAGCTAGCTAGATTATTATGTACAAATACATATACTTGTATATGTGTCTAAAATAATAATATGTGAGACTTATTCTCATGACATGATCTTTTTATTTTGTAACGCTCATGCTTGATCTTACTATTATTATAGATATGTGTACATATGTATAAATTATGTGAAGTAATATATATTATATATATATATATGGCGTACATATTAGATTTTATTACTTGGAATTTGAGATTGGGAAGTACTTGGACCATTAGTATATATAACTTCAACATTAGAAGAAGGTTCTAGTTATTGTACTAAAGGTCGGGAGAGCTCTCTTTTTGTAATAATGAATTGTAAACTGCAATATCTGATAACGTATAATGCACCTTAAGATATGAGGTGGACAATGTATAGAGTCGAGCTTCAGATGAAATGATATTTTTATATAGGAGTACATGAGTTATGATTTTATTTTGAATAAATGATTAACTCACCTGTATAGTGATAAAATTTTAGGGTTTAGGTTTGGGCGAAGAGGAGTATATAATTGCATTTGATGAAAAGAAGTCCATCCACTAGCTCGGAATCCAAGGGATTGGATTTTTCATAGTGATATTCTGTCATGGAATGTAACAAAAGTGGGAGATTGATGGTCTCTCAATGTGAAAACTTTACTACACGTTTGTTGCCCCTCTTCTCTCTCTCTCTCACTCACTCTCTCACACACACACAATTATAAGGCAATGAAAGTGAAAAGGTTAGCTAGTGAGCACTTTTATTTTTAGGGGAGAGAGAGAGAGAGAGAGAGGACTTCGTGTTGAAATCGTAGAAACTATTGATAATAATGTATCTAATGACGTAGTTAATGCTATCTTAAATAGAGCTAAATAGTCTGCTTCAAAAAAAGAAAAGAAAAAGAATAGAACTAAATAATATTCAACTTGTCAGGTCTAAGGTGGAGGGAAATAACATATAGCCTCTATTTTCAAATGTATGCCGTGCATCTTATGTTATTAAAATCGATCTTTTATTATTTTAATTAATTTTCCTCTTTCACATGCACTAACATGCTCTTTGTTTTTCGGGCTTATATTCTGTCTTAGTCATCAAATAATATGTACACAACAACTTTACATTTTGGGTTATAATCCATTCCTCATATACAAAATAAAAAATAAAATCATTTTCGATGCTATATATAAAAGACGTAAATTTTTGTTGATAACCAGTGGCGGATGTCCCGACTCCCCCAACGACAAATTTCCGCTTTGGGTCGCCATAAAATCGTCATGATCGTTCCTCCGCCTGGATGGCCGGATCTGAAGGAGAGAAATTAAGAAAGAGTAGCATGATTGTGTGAGAGTGAGAGAAAGAGAGATAGATGGACGTATTATAAAAAGAAACGAAAGCTTTGAACGTATTAGAGATTAATTATATTTACTTTTTTTATCATTTTATTTCGCTCCTTCTATTTTTTAATTCTAGATCCATTACTGTTGGTAACACTAGCATGTTTATTTTGAGTATTTTATGTTTATGAAAACTTTGAATATCATCCAATTTTATGCATAATTTATCGACAAATTCCCGAAATATAACGAAATATGAAATGAATAACAATCATGAATAAAATCGGTATACCTAATTTCAAAGAAGCGGATAGTATACACACATGCAATTAAAGATTCTATGATTTATAAGTTGTAACGAACGAATTAATCTAATGTTAAAATAAACAAAACGTAGTGTGACATAGAATTAGGATTTGTCAAAGGAGAATAGTAGTTGGTGTGCATGCAGAAATAGTTGATAAATATGGCCCATATGTTGGGCGAAAAGATTGAAAATAATTGACACTAAAATGGGATGTTAAATCACTTTATGTAAGATTTGTCCATTAACATGAAAAAGCAATTTGAAAAGTTGAAATTATTTCACAAGTCAGCCACCAGCTTCTCATCTTTACTTTTTTTTTTTTAATATAATGTAAGTGGAACCACTGCATTACCACACAAGGTAAAAAATATACTACATCGCACATAGGTGGGATCACTAAATCACCACACAAGGTAAAAAAATACTACACTGCACAAGGTAAGAATTATACTATATACTACATCGCACGTAGGTGGGATCACTAAATCACCACACAAGGTGGAAAAAGTAATACATTACACAAGATAAGAAATATACTATATACTACACCGCACGTAGCAGGGAGGGATCACTACATCACAACACAAGATGGAAAAAGTACTACACTGCATTTAGGCGGAATTGAACCCATACCTCTACATAAGAAAAGACTTGTAGTGTCTCAATTTTACTATTTAAATTATGTCTGATTGCAGATTTTCATATTTACTTAAAAGAGTATAATATTATACATATAATTGGAACTTTTTTACAGCATATATAACTTTCACATGACGTATTCTTTTATTAACTTTCACATATTTAGTAATGATGGATTTATATATTTTATGTTAATGCTCATTGCTTTGTATAACTATTACAATTATCTATTACGGCGACAAAAATTTCAAAGTAAATAAGTTAAAAATACAGTATTTGTATTTTCTTCAGTTAAAATAAATAGTTTTCTTCCACGTACGTGAAGCGAGATACTGACATCAGCGCTATGTCATTTTTGCGTCACTCATTTATTCAACTTGTTATCCCCTAAAATTTGACCAGACGCACGCGAAGCGCTAGTATCTTTTTTAGTTATTTTTAATACTTTTGTATTTTCTTAAGTATAAAATTACGGCTAAATAAATCTATTTTAGACTATCACTATTTTTTCAAAATTTCAAATTTATTTATCGACTTTTACCAATTAATATTCAGACTATAATAAATTATGAAAATGTATCCCAAATAATTTTATAGGTACATAAAGAAATAGGATAGAAGCATTGCGAGTTTAATATGTACTAAAAGAAGTTACACAAAAAACTTTCGGAATTTGAACTTTTGTGGTCATAGCAAAAATTCTAAATGATTCTACTCAACTTTTGTTTATCAAAAAATTTGTTCAAGGATAGATTTTATAGTTGCTCATATCATAGTATAAGTATAAATTAGTTACAGTTGATAGTTCATGATAGATTTTAAATGACAATAATATGGAATAGAATTGACTATTTAGCCTAAAATTATAATAGAATCCATCGAAGAAGAATTTACATTAAACCCATATATAACGCAATAAAGTTTGGAAAAATAATTTGGGCTTTCCAATATTTGTAAGTTGATAGAACTTATTTTTTTTTAACATACCACAACTTTAATCAAATATATGTGTGTGAAGCTCCACTTATAATAGATCTTTACCTATTAGATGATACGACACAAATTATTACGAAAAAGGTAAAAAAAGAAAAGAAAAAGGACAAATAAATTATAGTTTAGGGTAGAAAAAATAAATATTTAAAAATTTTGATTGGAATATTGAGGATGGGGTGGCAACAACTCAGAGAGCACGCCTAGGCATTGGATCCCCTTGTTGAATAAAACAATGCAATAAAAATAGTTTGGTAAAGTTTTCCCACTATAGCTCATGTGAAAGGTTGGTTTTTACTTTTTATCAAATCATATGCCCATTATTTCATTATATACAGCCTAACTTTGGTATTTTTGACTTTTTTTAATTTGAAAATGTTTGAAGATAATTTTTCGTGATTCAAGTCATTACGAAAATAAATGAAAAATCATTATTGATCATCTTTAATTAAAGTAAAAATAAAAATTCTTTCGTCTTCTTTCTATTTTTGTCATTACGTTCAATAATTGATCTACGATTTCAGATCTTTGAGGCTTGAATAGAGCTTGATGTTTGGGCTGCAGGGTGTAATAGGGGCTCAAACTGTGTTCAGTTTCTATTATTCGGTTTTCAAACATTAATGAATAAAATCGTAGCATAAAAATGATTCCTATAGAGTCTATTTTCACAATATTGATCTATTTTTAAGTTAAATGCCCATAGAAAATCTAAGTCTCCATCTCTCTAAGATGCATCTAAATAGTTCGAGTTATTGCATATTTATTTCACCAATTTTTTAAATATATTATAATGTGATATTTGCCGGAGTGTTATTAGACAACATTGACTCGGGAGCATAATTAAAGAATACAGGAAAAATTAAGAGAATATGATAAAGCATTCGTGAAACGCCCTCATTAGTCATTTCTGTAGGGATGTATATTTACAATGAATAGATGAATGTAGAGAGAGAGAGAGAGAGAGAGAGAGAGCTTCAGAAGCTTCTAGAGACACTACTACCACAATCACCTTCTGCTTTCAAAACATGACTCTTTCCCCTTTTCTTGAAATTGGACTTTGATCTTGGACAAGTATGTTGGCCTTGCTTTTCATGCCTAAACCAAAACAAAAACAACATAACATATATCTTTTTGCATGATTTGCATATTATTACACAACAAAGAGATTTATCTAGTAAGCATATTCTCGTCATCTAGGAGAACATGATATATTACTATGTCTGGATAATATGGATTGTACAAGGAAATTTAGAGAAGTTTTACACTTATAATGTTAGAATTATGCTATTTTTTTCTTTCTTAGATGGAGTCATGGTGATGTCCAACTTATAGCTAGTCGTAACATTAGATCTCATTAGATCAAGTATGGAGCTGAAGAGTCTTACCTTGAAACTTTCTTGTCCTTGTATCTCATTGTGGCATTTTTCGACTTTGTAACGTCCACGTCACCCGACACGTGTCGAGGAAAAGTCTCATCGTCGTTATTGTGGGACCCACTACTTTCGCCGGTGATTCTTGAGACAGAAAACAACGATACCGAAGTAGCCATTTCCTTGTCAATATCATCGGTTTGCTGCAAAATGATGCAAACACAAGGCCATTAAGTATCTTGTCGTAAAGAAACGAAATGCAAAAATCCCTCAAAATATATAAATAAATGCAAAACTAGAATGGTAGTATCACTTTGTTGCTCAAAGTATGCATGTTTTCTTCATAAATTTCTATGATGGTGACAAACAGTATGCAATAAATTTACTTCGTTTTCAAATTTAGAATTTCGGTACCAAGAAGTCGTGTGGGAAACTAGAGATATGCATGAAAATTGCGTTCTGTCTTTTGGTATATAGTTTCCACTAGCCAACACAGCGTTTCAGTAATATAAAGTGAATCTCTCCTAAATTTGAAAACAAAGTCAATTTATATTGTCACGACCTATCACTATCACTACATTTTTTAAAAAGAAGGCTATTGAGTAATATAGATGGCCTTTGGACAATGTAGATCATGATAGCTAGAAATGTGATTAGAGCTCCAAATGAAGCCATGAAAAAACTCAACAAACCACAATAAGAAGCAAAAGATACTAGAATCTTGAAACCTCAATTTTGGTGGCATGAAATGATGGATGCTCATCTTCGAAGGAGTTGGTGGGCTCTTGCTCACTCCCAAAGAGCTCTTCAAAGCTTCGGAATGTGAGATCAACATCAGGGATGTTCACATCTTCAAAACATCCTACTTCATCACAAACTCCCAAATCTTGCATATTTTGAGCCCAAATCTGCACATGCATTTCATTTACTGTCACACTATTCATTGCACCATATAACTATGTATGTTGGATATAGACAACCTCATTGTTGTGAAGAGGGCTTCGGTTCTGGCAAAAGGTGTCCCCGGTCATTGGATTCCCATTACCAGCCAAGCTGTCTAGTTGGGGAAACGGAGATGACAGAGACTCCTCATTCTTCCTATGTTGGAAGTCATGATCAGAATGCTCGAGATGTTGATCCTCGAGCATTCTGTGCTCCTTCCACGTCGCCTCATACTTGAAACTCCACCCCCCCGGCCGCTCCTTGACATGTGCTAGACATGAATCATCAATCCCCTCAGAGAGCTGAAGCCTCTCCAACTCCAAGATTTGCTTCATAATCAAACAACAGCTACTCTTGTCTTGGCTTCCATCATTTTCTACCTAGAAAATTTTCAAAAACTACTTACTCTACTTTTAATTAGATTTCAAGAAAATGAGATATAAACATCCAAAATAACTCTATCCAGACCAAAACCGAACCGAACCAAACTAGACGCGATAACTAAAGCAAAGTCACTTCCCAGTTCCCAAATAAGCAAAAATCAAACACATGAGATCAAAACTAGCTAAGATAACGAAACAAAACCAGACAAAACCGAACAAAACCAAACTACACCAGACTAGACCTGACACGACCACTAAAGCAAACACACTTCCCACATAACCGAAAACCAAACACGTGAGATCGAAAGTAGCTAAGAAAACAAAACAAAACCTCAGAAACCAATGATGAAACATCTGAATCCTCAACAGACTGTTTGATCTCAAACCCCCACAACTCAGCTAGATCCTTTGCAGAAGGGCATCCAACATAACAACTAACTATCTTCTTGTTGTGATTGAGAGAGGCGTGGAGGCTGGTGTCACAGCTCTGGCACATGAACATTTGGTGGTCGAGACATCGGACTAGTGCAGGCTGATTTCTGCAGGATTCGCAGACGAGGGTACGAGGATGTCTGTAGGAGAGAGCATTGGCGGAGTGGACCTTGGCGTCACAGGAGAGGCAGAGGTACGCTGCATCCGATTTGCAGAACACTACCGGCCTTAACGCCTTGCAGAATTCGCACCTTTTCTCCATTGCCCTTTCCTTTCACTTAGTGAAGTTTGAGTCTGAACATGGTGGTGTGAATATTGTAGACCGAGATTTGGAGGCCGAGAACAGAGGATTAAGGTTAGTGAGACTACAAATTGATATGTAGATTTGATCAAGATCAAGAAAGCAAGAAACATGTTTGAATTATTTGAATTAAGTGAGCATTTTCTTTATCTAACTAATACTTGGTTTTGGGATTGGAATCCCACGTTTCTACTGCTATAAATAGACCAGATATTGCAGATATGATTTGAAGGATTTCTTGCAGAAAACATCATAGTGCTTAGCAAAACTATGTTGATATATAGTCAATTGAAACATGATGAGGAGAGAGAAACCAACCTGTGACTGTGCGTAGGAATAGAAGATTAGGAGCCCCTTTTGGAATCTTTCTTCATAGATGTAAGAAAAAAGGTTTTCGGAAGATATAAAAAGTGAAGAAAAAGATAGAATCAATCACATGAAAACGGAGTGAGTGAGGGCTATCATAAGTTGATGATAATTATTTAGCAAAAAACCAGTAGAAAAAGGGCATTGATTTTTAGTTTATGTTCTTGGCTTGTTATCTAATCTCTTTCTCTCTCTGTTGTAGGATGCACTTTTGGAGCTGAGGTGGGCGTGAGTGACATAATCCCATGTGTTATCTAATCCAGCATGTGACAGTACGGCAGCTCATCCGAATAGTTGGCGCCTCAGCCCAATGGAAACTCGCCACGTCATCGGGAGGATTGCCCCAAAGCATGGGGAAAGTCAGAAAATGGAGAACCCAACTGTATTTGTGAGTCAGTTAATCAACTAAGCTTTCCGTATCCAAATTCAATTCGGATCTAAACCCCAACAGTTAACTTTTATTTTTTATTTTTTGTTGCGTTCTCTTTGATAAAAAAAAATGTGGAGAACATGTATTTATACCTATTTTCTACTGTTTTCAGATGTTCTGGAAAGTGAATAATTTTCTTCGGACAGCATGGACAAAAATTCGAGCAACTTATTTTCCCCTCTTTCCACTACATACACATGATATTATCATGAGATATATGTATGATAGTATTTTTTTCATATTTTCCTCTTTAAAAAACATGTGATAAAAAATGGTGATAAAATTTTCCCATCTGTTCTTATTACTCAGAGAAAATATTTTGAAGGAAATATATAAATTAACAACTCCAAGAGCAAGTATAGAAAGCATAAGATAGATAACCCCTCCAACTAAAACGGAGCATGAACATTTCTTTCATATCCAAAAACGACATAAAAAACCTAAAAAAAAAGAAAAGAAAAGAAAAGAAAAGAAAAGAGCAGTGCCAAAAAAGATGATATGATACAATTACTAAGGAAGGACTTCAAGAAACGGTGTTTTTCACCAAATCCGCAATCAATTCAGGAAAGAAAAATCTTCAATTTACAGTTGCGGAACAAAAGAAAAGAGATGAGCTGAAGCAAAAAAGAAAATATCTATCTTATGCAGGTTGTTCCAGAAAGCAAAGAAATCTATGTCTCTTCCAAGAAGTAAGCTCGATACCCTGAAATTAAAGCAAGCATCAGTGTGTTAGAACTACAACTAAACAAACTCAAAATAAAAAGCTTTTTGACAGAATATGGTCATCCAACTCATCTCGTTGGCTATGTAAACACCGAATAACTTCTTAATTAACAACATAGTAGTCAAATGATTCACACAAGCAGATGCAACGTGCATATATGCAGGTTCTGCAGAAGAGGCTATTGTCCCAAAATAGCAAATATAAATGAAGACAACAACGGAAAATAAAGCCCCAAAACAACTTTCAAGATTCATCGAGAATATGAAAGGTAAAGGTGACCAGAAAGCTACTTTACCCGGGATCAGCTTGACTTCACGTGCACTTCTAAGATGTCGTTCTCCTCCATTCCGAGGCTATTAGGTGTTTGAGCAGGATTTACTTTATCCCCATCAAAGCAAAACACCAGATTTTTCACATCCAGCTTAGTTTTGTCAGCATACATCTTGAAGAGTCGTTCAAATTTATCATCCTGCACATTGATGATTGATTTACTATGTAAGATTTTATCTTTGTTGGCAGCAGAAAACAACATCATCTTTTCCATGCTGCTTGTGTCAGCTTCAGAATGCAAGACTAAATACAGGGAATAAGTAAATGAGACAAACATCAAAGTCGTTCCATCATATTCTACCTCTGAAGAACAATGCTGTAAATTTTAGCTAAAAGACAATATGGAAGACCACCTACCATGTACACTCGAAATTGCTTAAGCCCATCTTTGTCCTGGATGGATATTACAAGTTTTGCCCTCTCACGTTGAGGCTCCACCGGCTGCTTGGTAACAGATTTTGGGGAAGATTGTAAGGAAGCACTAAGGTCTTTTCTTACAGATTCTTCAACAGCTCGAACTACTTCATCAGCCGACTGTGCAAAAGATGCCAATTCCTGCTTTTCTAACCTATGAATGCGGCATTTTTAGACAATAGCAAGTGGACAAATTCTTAATAACAGACTTAAAAGAAACAGAATTCCATCAATTGGTCCCATGGCATACTTGCTAAAGTACCTATGATGAATATATTTCACACATCTTTTTTTTCAAATAGTTAATTGAAAGTTATAGTTCTTCATCAATTTCAGATATACGATCAATTTTCTACAGAAACTAATCAAATAAAACTCCTAAACATATTCTCACTTCCCCAGCATCATCCTTCTAATAAGTTCAAATCTAGACATTCTCAAAAAGTAGAAAACAACATCATTTCATACAACGGAAATCATATCCAGAAAATGAAAACATACCACATCATTCAAATCCTATTAGGTCAATTAAGCATTCATCTTCCAATTTCACGCCAGCACTAGAACAGGAAATGTCCAGAAACCATGAGCAACTAAAATATAAAGGGGCAAAAATTCTTAAACACAATGAAGTTTCTTTCAATCATCCTTGGTGCCATATCAACAAGAATGCAAAACACGTATTACCTATTAAGAAGATAATCAGAAGTCATAACAAAGCAGAGTAGGAACGTTACATGAATCACAATTCAAAGAAGCAAAGTAAGCTGTCATCACCTTGAATTACATTACCAGCACTTGAACAAAAGACACATAGTAGCCACTAATATTCATTTAAATTTTTAAGAAAATTAAGAAAATACAAGATTTCGATTACTAGAATACCTGAGGGCCTTCAAAGTCGAGTCCTCGCCAATACTTTTAGAATTATTATCTAGATTCTTTGGTGGCGGAGGCAACCAATCCTCTTCCTCTTCTTCTTTACCATCACAATCTATCGCCTTCACATCTTTCGGGTTAACAAACTTAACATCTTGTTTCTTCTCATCCTAATATTTACCAAAAGTGAAAACCCCAATGTTATTAACCTTTTGCATCTTATCAATTGATAAAGCAGAAACAAGAAAATAAAAGATTCAATCTTTCATCAAGAAGAAGATGACCTTACCGCAGCACCAGAGATTCTCCGTTTCTTAGGGCCAAAAACGGGTGTTTCGTCTAGGTCATCTGCCAATTCCCAAATGAAAAGACACAAATCAACAAAAATCAGAAAGAAGAGAAATTACAATGAGAGTATGCATCTATATCCATATATATATATATATATATCCATACAATCCATTGCAGGATTTCTGACCTTCGAGGTAGAAGACCGGCGCAGGCTGCACGCGAGTATAATCAAAGAGGGGTTCGAATTCTTCGCTTGAATTTTCCTACGAAATCGTAAATCAACGTCAATTGATACAGAAGAAAAGAAAAGGGGGTGGGGTGGGGGGGAACCCTAGACATAGCGCGTTCGTGATTTTCAAAATTATACTGGAAAGATGATTGCACGCACCATTGATGGAAGCAAATTGGGTCGCTCTAACGCAGTTATACACACACTATCGATTTCTCTTTTGGACGAAGCTACTCTTGAATGAGAGTAGAGACGAAGCAGATGTGGTAGTGTCGTTCGGGTTTCTGTTGCTTTCCGCGACACAATTTGCAGAATTTGAAAAGAAAATAATTTGAATTTAATGGAATATATTACTATATGCTATTTTAGTACATGAGGTAAGCAGTAGCACAAAAAAAAACAACAAAATCAAGAAAATCAATTGGTAGAGGGAAGTTTTTTTTTTTTTTTTTTTTTCAATCTCTCGTGGGCTAAATTTATATACATAAATATAAGGTAGAATTATTATAAGAACCTTATTTATTACTATAGAAAATAGCATATAGTAAAATTATGTTTGGTTTCTAAATTTTCCTTTTATTGTCTTTCAAAATTCGGATAAGACTGGTTTGATATTTTTAAACTGAATAAAACTAAAATCCTATTATAAGTGAATACTTTTGACTTTTTGGATACCTAGATTAGAAATTTGTGTTTTTTGCGTTTATATCAATTTTTGTGCTTAAATAATGTTTTTTTTTTTTTTTTAAACCTTATAATGAAACTGTCCATACATAAATATGAGTCACTTATAATGAAACAGAAAAAATATCAATTTGATTTATATAATTTAATTATATTTTACAATACAATCAATGAATAATCAATAGTAATTCGTTGTAGGTCTTTTCAAATTTTTGGGCTTTTTCGATTTCAGTTTGAGTTGTTGATTTTAAAATTTCGGATAATTAGGTCTCATTCGAATCTTTTCTTTAAAATAATTAGAAACTCAGCTGTATTTATTTTAGCATAAATCAGAACCGAAATCCGAAAAATTTGTGCTTTTCCGGTTTCACTTCGGGTTGTTTCTTTTCAAAAATTTGGGCTCTTCACGGTTCCAGTTTGGATTGTTGATACTAAAATTTAAATAATTTGATCCCATTTGAATCTGTTCTTCAACATAATTATAAAGTTTGTTGTATTTATTTTAGCATAAAGCAGAACCGAAAGAAACTTTCAACCTACTTTAAATGATTGTTACAATATATGTTCGAACTTAGCTATAAGCACGAAAGAAAAAAAAAATCAACATTGAATTCATAGATCGGACCACAAATTTCGGATTCCCATTTTCAAGAAACACAAAATGCAAAAGGCATCATTGCCTCCATCAATATACATTTCCACCATAAACAAAAATACAAAAAACTACTTCAGCTGCCTATGTTTGTAACTGGACCTTTAAACCAGTGCCTAGCGCTTACCATCCAAGAACCAACTGTTAGAATCAGCAGCCCTCCAACTGCCACAGGAGTGTAGTTCAGAGTCTCCTTCGTGATCGGATACTCCACCGGCAACGAGAAGAGCACAGAGATCGTTACCACCCACAGGACCGCAGTCCATCCAACGACCACCCCATATCGCCCCAAGGTGAACGGCCCCGGGCTGAAAGACTTCCGAGCCAGAGTCACTCTGAAGAAGATCGGCAGAGCATATGCGATGTAGAGCCCGATGGTGGCTATGGATACCATCGCTTGAAACGCTACTAAGCTTCCTAGTGACTGCAGATATCAAGAAAGTGTTAAAATCTTGTTGTAAAAAACAAGGGTGATTTTGGGTATGGAAATGTGTGCATACCGTTAGCGCCATACAGAAGGCTATAATCGCTGACAGCCAGACAGCGTTTAGGGGGACCTCGTGCTCGTTGACCTTGTGCCAGAATGCGGAGAATGGCATGGCGCCGTCTCTGGAGAAGGCATAGGCCATCCTGTTTGACAGTTTGTCTTGTGAGATTACTACTTGAGGTGTTGATTCGAGGATAGGTCGGGGGTGAAGTTTTACCTCGAGTTGCTCGTGATGGAGCTCATGCCACAGAAGAATATGGCAACGGAGACTACTCCTAGGCAGATGATCCCACCAACACCAGTGCCGTATCTGTTCTTGAAAGACTGGTAGAATATCTCAGCAATGGCGTAGCCACCAGCATCGTTGTCTGGACTCAGAAGGTTCGGGATGTTTGTCACTGCAAACGTGATGCCTAGTATGTAGCCCCACCCGACAATTATGGATATCCCGATTGCACTTATGATCCCTTTTGGGCCGTTCTTGTCTGCATCCTTCGTCTCCTCCGTCTGGATCAAGTAGATGTCACATAATACTCATGGCTTCAAAATGCCAGAAAAAAGAATGTCTCAAGCAGAATCTCGCATTGTTTAGATTGATTTAGCATTGCTATAATACCTTATGATTTTTTAGTATATTTAACTACAGAACTCACCATATGAGCAGATGCATCATAACCGGTTAAGGTATACTGGCTCATGAGCAGCCCTAGCACAAATATGTACATTTTATTGTTGATTCCCTTTCCGTTTTCTGTGTTGAAGTCGGTGAATACAAACTTGGCACTGGCTTTCTCTGTTGCCACCAACGGGATGAGGATCATAAGAACAAAGACACCTGAAAGCAAGAGAGGAATCATAGTTAAGTCTGTGATATTTGCATACTGGCACTAGTATATATAGAAAGCTTCTAGTACCTAAAACATTCCAAGCTGCAGCAACCTGTCCGAAGAAGGATAGCCACGATATGGGAAGACTGTTGAGGGCAGCGTGCAAGAGCAGAAGTCCTCCATGGATAGCTATAACAACGTATTTAGAGGCCTCGTATCCTCCTCCGTTCTTCCCACCTGTGCCGAGGAGAATCATCACCTGTATCAGCTGTGCTAGCGAAAAATCTATACTTGTTGTAACAGCCCACTGTAGAATAAATCATTTACGAACATATCATTTAGAAGAAATAATTTAGGAAAAAACTTTGAGTGCATGATAGTGGTTAAAATACCTGACCAACAATGTTAAACCTGCACAGGGAGAAAGCAGCAAATCATCTTAGTATGAACATTTTGCAAAGAATTTAATACATCAAAATAGCCAGATTAACTGCTTAAGCTAGTAGCATAACAGTTTAAATGAAGGCAATTGGAAGTTATCACTAAAGGCACAACAAATAGCATTCTCAGATGCAAGAAAATCAAACCTAAAAATAAATAAGTAGGAGCTATTCATAGAAATAAAGAAAATCAGTCTAGATATGTAAACTACATAAATGTCATTGGATTGTTGATTCACAACACAAAAGATATAACGATAAAGTGAACAGTTCATACCACAGAACTACGACATACTTAAGATCAAGATTTGCTCAAATATATGCATCAACACAAGCCCAAGAAGCAACTCTGTATCTCGAAACCTAGAAGTGATAAGCTAGCCTCAGATTGAAGAACAAGCCAGGCAACTAGATAGGAATCATAGGATAAGTTAGTAAAGAAACAGAGCAAGCTCAACAAAGAAGCCGCCATCTCGCAAACAAACAAAAGGGACCCAAGTTCTCCATAAACTATTCACTAAACCAGAAACCATCCTATCATCACTAAGTATATGAAGTTCAAAATCCCAACATGAAACACACTAATGCCACTAACAATAGAAACATCATCAAAGTATACCACTAACAATTCAACCACTACTCAAACATCATCAAGGTCAATTCAACCACTACTCAAACAAATCCACCAACAATAGAAACATCATCAAAGTTTATATACTATAGCAATACAACCGCCCCATCACATGATACCATTCCGTTTCCATTCCCATTCCATTTCGAACTTAAACTAATAAAACAGAAAAAACAAATTTTACCATCCAGTAATCCAGGAGGCAACTATATAGGATAAGTTAGTAAAGAACAGAGCAAAAGGGAGCTAAGTTCTCCATAGCTATTCTCTAAACCAAAAACAATCCTAACATCACAAACTACATTAACTCAAAACTCCAACATCCATAACTGCAAGTTCAAGGCCAATTCAATCACTACTCAAACTAATGCCATAACAATACAAACACCATAAAGTATGTATATACTATAACAAGACGACCGCCCCATCACACGACGCCATTCTATTCTCATTCCCATTCCATTCTGAACTTACCATCCAGTAATCCAGGACGCAAAGGGGGCCCAGCTCGGGCCTGCGAGCTTTGCACTCCAGTAATAGAGCCCCCCAGAAGTGGGGTAAGAGGAGCAAATCTCAGCCATCGAATATCCGACGATCAACGTGAAGAAACCGGCGATCAGCCATCCGTAGACAAAGGAAACGGGCCCACCGTAGGTTAGCCCGGTGTTATAGAGGGTAGTCACTCCAGTGAGCACCGATATGATCGAAAATGAAAAGGCGAAGTTCGATAACACTCTGCCGTAGTCAGATGAGGGAAATGAAATTAGTGAGTGAAGATCAAGAATGGAGTAAAGAAAGGGGATACAAATGGAATCTTGGGGAATTACGAGAGGTCGCGCTTGAGTTCTTGCTTGTAGCCAAGCTCGTGTAGACGTGCATGGCCCGTGTCAGCGGAATCACGGGCCCTTTCTTGAACATGTGATGGAAGCGGTGACTGATTTTTGCCTCGCTCCCACACCATCTTCTCTCTTTTCCTCTTTCTTTGATGTGAGAGAGAGAGGGACGGAGAAGAATGAATATTCGGAAATGGGAGACTTTTTTGGTTCAAGATACTTACAGCTATGTCTTGCGCAGTTACAATCTGGGAAATCACAGTGAATAAGGAGGGAGAAGAATGAATATTCGGAAATGGGAGACTTTTTTGGTTCAAGATACAGCTGTCTTGCGCAGTTACAATCTGGCAAATCACAGTGAATAAGAATTTGATTTTGTGGTTCAAAAGAAAGAAATAAAGAATTTGAATTTTCCAAGACTCTATCTTGGAGTTTCTTAAATCCTGATTTGTTATGCAAACAAGAAGTATGCAAAAGTATGGTCAAACAAAGCCGCGGCAAAAACCAATAGATTGTCTAAGTCATGGAGGGAATCATTTTCTTATTGTTACTCTATTAAGTTCTTTCATTTTTAATATATTAAAATCTTATTGGCGAATAGCACATGTGATTAAAATTGATTGGAGAACCAAAGCATATGATTCTGATAGGAAATGTAATTTGTGAAAATTTTAGCATTTCTGATTGCGAGTATTTTTGTAATTCCTAATGTTTGAAACTGAGAGAAGGAAATAAATAGTTTATTAAAATCAAATATAAGCTCATGTGACATCGAAATCAGCATGAGATATCAAGTTTGTCAACGCAAAAATATGCGGTAAGACTAAACATTATATTATACCTCATAAATATTAACAAATTAAGATACAGAATCAAGAGAAATCTAAATCCAATTGAGAAGGGACGAATCAAATATCAATAATGCATGGCGTTACACGTCTTTATCGGGTTTCATTTATGCATACAGGATGGTCAGTATGAGCAATAAATGCTAAAATGCAATAATCAATTTCGGTGAATAGGAAATTCAGAGAAAGAAAAATTCAAGGCTTAGATTGGAAAGCATGTGGTGGAAAAAGAATTTGTTGTGACGGAATAGGGCAATAAAGTAATCGAGACAAACAGAAACGTGAAGAGACACAGATTTACGTGGTTCACCAACGTTGTGTTGGCTACGTCCACGGGCAAGAATGGAGAACAGATTGTATTAAGGTAGCTGCTACAGATTACAGAATTGTGCCCTACTTCTCTATATTTATAGGCACACAAAACAGGCTGGGCCCAATATAACAATTAGGGCCCAATACAGAAATTCATATTTATCTAAAATTAGGGCCCAATATATTTTGCGTAGCGGCAAACTATACAGATTCAAGGCATACTAACAGAATTCATATTTATCTAAAATTTCTTAGAGCTTATAAAATTCAAAAAATAGGATATTAGTAATAATTTGCACTAACTAATAAACCAAATATGGCTAGGAAAAGTATAGTAGTGAAATCGAGAAAATGTAAACTCAAATATTATACTATCTTCCAAATGTTTCCTAATTTAATCATGTACTTTTGTACAATTTTTGCACCTTTTACAGATGCTACAAATATATGTGTGAACCCACTCAAGTAGTCTAACGAATAACGAAATACATATTCCACACTCCAAATTATAGAAGGTATATTTCCATAAATTGAATGGCTACGGGCCTATGGCCTAAGGAATCTTCTAGTCAACGCAATTCATTTTCATAGTGTGAAACTTTAATGAGCAACTAACCATCATTTCCAGGCAGGCACTTAGCTCTCATCGTCACATTTTCTTTAGGTGTCTGTCTGAATTTAATCAAAAATATGTATGTAATAGTAAGGTTAAATATTTAATATCTCAGTTACATAGTTACTAATCTTAAATATGCTCTGGACAAGATCTAAAAATGTTAGTGATCATTACCAATTTGGTTTAAATTACTAAAAATATTTCAGATATCTACCATTTTGAAATATTACATGAATACATGACACAAACAAATTTTATTCATGTAGTCATGGACGACAATAGAATTCGCCAGTTTTTATTATTAAAGCATTTATTTTTATCACAAAATTGAAGGAATACGAGGTAGGGATAGGAGAAAGGTGGTGCAACATAGACCACAAAAAACTTATTTATGTTTAATACTATTATTACTATAATAAAATTCAATAGATTGCGTAGAATGTAAAAAAAGTCTTCTCACGCAAATGCCCATTTTCTCATTTCTAAGAAAAATATGCATAAATGATTCCATCCTATTATTGATTTCATTAATCAAATATTTGTGTCAATGACAATCAAGCGTTATGCCTTTTTATTTAATTAATTGAAACAGGTCATAAATGAATGGCCTTCTGACTAGAGGTGAGCAAAATACTCGAAATCTGAATAGCCGAACCGAACCAAACCGAAATTTAAATTTTGATTCGGTTTTTTTGGGATTTCGATTCAGATGTACTATAAAACGAAAAAAACTCGTAAAACCGAACTTATATTTAATATTATATATATTAATAATATAATAATAACTAAATATATATATTTATATATGTATATATATATTTAATATATGCATATATTTATATTTTTACATAAATATATATATATATATTTCATATATATACATACATTTTATAGATTTTTGGATTTTCGGTTTTTTATTTTTATCTTTCGATTTTTCGAATAATTTTATAATATTTCGATTTTTTCGGTTCGGATCGGTTTTCATAGTTCAAATTTCGGTTTTTTAGGTTTGGTTTTTCATTTAATTCTGTTCGGTTCAATTTTAATTTTAAAAAAATTGATTTTTCAGTTTGATTCGGTTTGGTTCTAATTTAGGAATTCCAATCAAAATCTGGGGTTGGGGTGACAATTGACATCTGGCGACGTGTAAGATATACTAAATAAATAAATACAGAATTCGAGACTTTTTTTAGCCAATCGAGATAACTCTCATTGCTCTTTTTCTATCACGTGCCAAAACTGGGGGATACTGTTGTCTACAGTATACTAGTTTCGATTTTCAGAAGAAAAAAAAAAAGCATTTACAAAATCTAATAATTTGGAAATTAGACTAAAGATACTGAATATATAATATATTCGTTGGAAATATCAAATATCACATATACAGCTACTACTAAAAAATCTCTATATAGTAAACAATTATAACTTGTATTTCATCTCGTAAAGTTCATTTCACACTTACAACACTTAACATATCCGTGTAACTACAATATACTCTTTTCATTCTCGAACAATTTTCGTTCTAAAAAGAATCAAATAAGAAGTGAAATAAATTTGTTCTTTTTATCATTAGTTAGTGTTCGAAAACAGGATAATAAAACTATTTGCACAAGAAAAAGAAATTTGACATTTATTTCAATACAATTCTAAAATTGAGTAGAGAAGAAATTTTATTTTCAATAAAAACATTTATTAAGATATTTGAAACAAAAATATATTAGCTCATAAATTTCACTCTCAAGACTTCCACAAATTCTCTATAGAAAAAAAGGACTTCCATATATTCGAAATTGACGAAAAACCAATAAATCTATCCATCAGAAAACATATATAATAAATTGATAATCATTTTCGAGCAAAAAAAGAATAAAAAAATGTGCCACGATATTATTCATTTTTCTCCGGATTTTAAAATATAATTAAACAAATATGAGTTGAAAAAAAGGTGAGGGAGAGAAAACTGACCAGCCAGTGAGCCAAGAAGCAAAGGGGGCCCAATCGTCCGTACACAGCTTCGCCGCCCAATAATAAAGCCCGCCGGAAGTCGGATAAGCCGAGGTGATCTCCGCCATGGATAGCCCCACAGTGAACGTCATCACGCCTACAATCGGCCAGCCGTAAACCATCGTCACCGGCCCGCCGAAGCTCAGCCCTTGGCTATACAGCGTGGTTATGCCAGTTATCACCGAGATTATCGAGAATGTCACCGAGAAGTTGGAGATTGCGCTGTCAATTCGAGAAATTTGCGATGAACTTTTGGAGCGAAAATTGGATCGGGAATGATGCGGAAGATGAGGGAGAATGGGCATGGAATACATACGAGAGGGTGCGGCGGAGCTCCTGCTTGTAACCGAGCTGATTGAGGCGGGAGTCGCCGGAGCCCGGTAGCCGGTGGTAGGGAGCGGCGTCGATCATCTCCGTCGGAGCTTCCATCGTCGATTGTAGTTGTCACTGTCAGTGTGTGTATTTTTCTATGGACTAGTGATTTTTTGAGCCTAATTTGTAAGGGTGATTTTTTTAAGCCTAATTTTTTTTGTAATTTTTTTCTAATATATGAATGCTGACTCAGCATGTCGGGAATCACATAAAAACAACCTATTTCCTGTTTATTATCATTAAATCCATAGATAGAAAGTCGCGCAAATTATATATATATAGTCTACGAAACTTTAAAAATTACTAGAGCAATTTATCAAATACAAAATTATTTTTGTATTTGATCGAACTATCATTTTGTTACATTTTACATTTTCACGATCTAGAAAATCACGAAAAAAGACATACTCTATCCTTGATTAATTAAATATTTAAATTATATAGAGTTGTCAAAATTAATCCTATGAAGCCCGTTTCGAAGCTAGGCCACACCACAGGACCTTTTACTTAGAAATTTGGGCCGCCCGAACCAAATCTTTTGTATATGAAAATAGTTTTTGGGCCTGGCTGGAATTGTAGAACCCGTTGTCCAAAAAAATGTATGAAATTTTTCTTTCAAAACCACAAGCTCGAAAATTAAAAAATTCAGCCTTGAAAAATTTTAAAAAAATAAAATAAAATTGTGTGCGTCCGCTCCTGCCACTGCCAGGAAGGATATGTGTTGCATTTGGTAATAATACAAGAATAAAAGAGGAATGATAGATCAACTCAAAGCAGCCATGTAGCAAAATCACAAGCTAATAACATCTCAATTTCCTGTTCAATGTTATATCTCCTCATTGAACATCTTCAAAAGTTATACATCGCATAAACGATCAAAATAAATCAAAAAGTAACATAATTTACTACCCAAGTGATTCACAGTGGACATAATTTACTACCTTCTTCCAGACTCCATTGCATCAAAACTGGAATCCAAATTTTGATCAGCAAGGTTACCATTTGTTGCAGTCCGTTGCATGATGATACCGTTACCGGTGGGCTGGGCTGTGGAACGCGACTCCTCAAGTGCTCGGAAATATGCATAAGGACCCCAACCTAACATCAACATAATCGATCAAATCAAATCGCACATAATGTTCTGAGCTAGAACAAACATGCTGGAACGCGAGAATATGTGATTTTTCGAGTTCTAAACAGAATTAGGCAATCTATTATGGGAATTTCTTTGATAATGAAATTTCAAAGTTAGAGTGACAGTACTTCCCTCCACATAGAAACTGGTCTATAAAGATAAATGTGGTGTCTTATTTCCTAAACACAGATCAATGAGCATATATATCACAATGGCTATGGTTTAACGATTTGATATAATAAAGTGCAATATAAAAGAAAATTAAAAGTAACGGCATAAGTGACAACGATGAATCTACCTTCTGAGTGGTATGGAGGCGGGAAGAACTGCAGGTAGCAAAAAGTGGCAACTACAAGACCTGGAAAGGTAAGCGTACATTAGCATCATTCGTTACAAGCTGTAAACAATTAGGGCTTCTTTTAATGTCCAAACAGACAAACCTAGGAGACCCCCAGCAAACACGTCTTGCCAGTGATGCCAGTAGTCGTCCACACGGGATATACCAACGAGACACGCAGCGAGAAGGGGAAGAATAATTAGGCATAGTTTCGCCACATGCCCCTTGCTATCAAAGCACTTGATTTTTCCTGCCAGGTATAGTGATAGGAAAGTAAGGCCTGCAAAGGACCCTGCAGAATATCATGAAAACTATCATCACATCATCAAAATTGGCTACGAACTTTGATACAAAACAAGGTAACTACTAAAAGCTATTCATCAAAACCTATATAAGCAAGAAATCAACTCACATGAAGTATGCCCACTGGGAAAACTCTTGTGCCCTTCTTTTATGTCGCTATCTTTACCATGACACACCACGTTACCCCACCGATCATATGCCTATTAGCAAGAAACGTACAATAAATGGCTTTTGAAGAGACCGCAGATAATTCCCAATACTCATAAGCTGCATTACACATATATAAGAAAAACAGCAATATATAGACATTAGAATGGACATACATCTCGTCCATCAGGAAAGCAACGCCAAAAGAAGTCAGGCCGTGGTCGGCCAACTGCATCTTTTATTGCATCCGTGAGGACTCCAGTTATGAGCACAGCAAATAAGAGACCTGCAGTTCAGTCGTTGTAGCCAACTCCGGTGAGACAATGAGAAAAATCTCTTGTATCGACAGATTGCATTTAACTTCATCATGCAACGGTCTAAAGAGGAAAGGAGGGAAAGGTAAAGGATGAAATCACACTACCTAGCACGCTATGGTGTAGATCGTGCACATCTCCCCTCCGAAGATAGTAAAAAACAAAAACAGCAATAGGCAGCAAGACTGCATACATCTAATAGACATGAAAATTCACATACTCAGTAATACTTCAGCAACAGTAACCTTTTAAGGTAAAGCCATAAACGTGGATAGCAAGCCCAAATTATATATTAAAAAGACCACAAGCACACAAACTGCAGCTTGATAATATAGTAAGTCTTTAACTGTTCTTCAATGATCACAAAGAAAGATCTAGATGTCTTAGTACAATTGAGGAAAAACCTCACCGGAACTGCCCATACTGGCACCGTGTTTTCCTTCATAGGATATCTGAGATCCGTCATCATGCCTTCCCCAACAAACCGATAGAACGGGTGAATGATATTCAAAGTTATCTCTATCACCGCGAGCAGTATAAGTATCAGCCAGTCGTGCTTATGACTTCTCGCAAGCTGTCTGCCATGAGACTTTATCGTATACCGGCATCCCAGCTCAATCTCATTCTCTCTAGCCTGTTAGTCCATAGATACAAAACATGAGCTTAAACTGCAGTTGCCAATCCAGATAAAATCAAGCAAAATTTCATACACATACAGCAACAAGTTTTCCACCATTAATCTGCTAAAAAAATTCCATAAACGCTAAGAAATAATCTCTTGATATTCCAACTCAAATTGCAGCCACTGTGTAAATGTTTGACCCATTTTTTCTTGCAATTCAAGAAAACCCATTTAAATCATTGTATTAAATCAGTATTTTCTAGTAACAAAGATTCAAACAACTTGATGATAAGTATTACAATCAAGGCAGGTGGTAAAGTTCCGCCCCCCCCCAAAAAAAACACTCTTTCACAAATTCCCACTCATAAGATATACCATGTAGAGATCTTAAAGGGTTTCTACATAATGAAATATCACTGATACTAACACTGATTTAAGCTTTATATCTAAATCAACGCAGCTTTAAAACTAAAGTCAAAATTAAATTATTTATTCAGAGAATAAATTCCTGACAAAAGCAAAAAAGCTCCAAAAGAAGAAAAAAATTACATACCTGAAACATGTTCCGAAAACTCGTCGGGGAACAAAAGGAGAACAAATTTCTCAAACCCATTTGAGCTCTCAGAGTAGATCAATCCGATTCGGAAAAATCTGACCGTAAAAGTTCAAGAGTTGAAGGAATCAGAAAAACAAACCAAAAATGGCAAATAAATAATTACAAAGGGAGCACAAAGCTCGAGAAAACGACAATGCCTAAACAACTAATTACAGAGAGTTTTAGTAAAATTGAATTACTAGTAAATTACATGATACCTTTGAATTATTTGTCTTCTAATTTTGTCAAGGATGAAAACAAGGCTAAATCAAGTCGCAATTCCTTATTCAAAAATTCAAGTTTTTCTTAACTAAGATTTCACTCTGTATCTTGAAAAGTGTGTGTGAGAATTGTTGCTTTTTGATTTTGAGATAAAACCGGAACAGGAAGATATGGTTTAGTCATGGGAGGAAATTTGAAAATGAAGAGGAGGCGCCCCATTGACACGGTTGAGCGAATTGCATAACGGCGTTCGAAGCTGAAGTATTACTATTTGATTATTATTGTATTATTATTATTATTTTATTTTTGAGGTAAGCATTATTTGATGTTTGACAATATTTTTATAGTATAAATTTTTTTTATGTTTTGTCAATATATGTATCTTTTTCCCTAGAATTTGCTGTCAACGATTGATATAGGCCGTCGGATTTCTTGATTTGTTCTAGACGGCAAGAAAAGCAACTTTTCTTTCTTCTTTTTATTTATCATTTATAATTTCATGATAATATTTTACGAACTAAAAAGTAAAAGTTGAAAAATAGCGGTCACATATTATTGAATGATGTCTTGTCCACCATGGTTAAAAAGAAAAGAAATATTTTTTTTTTAATTATGATAATTTATATCAGTAGAAAAGTTATAGGAATAAAAGGATTATTTTAGACAGTAATGGTTTCACGAGATAATCAATATTTTAAATAAAACACTATTATCAACACACAGCAAATATATTACGACATATAGTCTAGATATCGATTCAAATGCCAAACAAACCCCTGGGATTAACTTCATTATTAAGAAACATTTATTATTCCACATTCGTTTCGTTTCATTATCACCGGAGTTGATGTGTCTACAAGTTTATTCAATTAATAACACTGGGCGTGTTGGCCCTATACTATAGAGAGAGAAGATGCAACTGGTGAAGGCGTGGGCCTAGGAGAGAGAAAATCAAATGACTTAATATTCATAAACTCAATCCATCATTAAATATTAGGGACAAGACCTCCGAATATCTCAAAGCTATGAATTTGACTTGTAGATTTGCCTATTTATATCTGATTGGATTCAAACCAATCATACAGTATTTTAAATTATCATCTCTCTGTGTGTGTGTGTGTATGTGTGTGTGTGTGAGTGAGTGAGAGAGAGAGAGAGAGAGAGAGAGAGAGAGAGAGAGAGAGTTTCAAGGCCTATTCATAGCCCAAATTCGAAAGATTGGAAATTTCGGCCTAGAGAGGATAGTTTATCAGCCCAAATTTAATTTTTGCCCAGAGAGAGTAGTTTATCGGCCCTTTTTATACAGCACAAATTTAGATTTTTTAACTTTTAACCCAATTCAAAGGGATTCCATTACCATTTTACTTATTTACTAGAATAGTAATTGTTGATTATTCACTTACATTTTTATAACTTATTTACTAGAATAGTAATTGTTGATTATTCACTTACATTTTTACATCTTTTAAGGCATAGTAATGATTCAATAAAAAGTTGAATACATTAATAACCATTAAAAATAATTAGTAAATTATCAATGACAAATATATATTATTATGAGATACTTTCTATGTCCATAAAAAATATGTCACAATGTTAACGGTATAAATTTTAATAAAATAATTGGTAATATATGAGTGAAGTAATGTTTCCATTTTAAATATGTGATTAGTATCATGAATTGTGTGAATCGTATAACTATAAATAGAAAATACCAAAAAAATTATAGTCTGACCAAAAATAAAATTATGCCAAAAATTTTAGCGTAAGGTGGGAATAATAAATTATGAAAAGTTTAATAAAATTAGAATGCAATCTTTAATGTCATTTGCATTGCACCGAAACTTCGTGATCTGACGTGGCATGAAACAATTATGCATTCAAATCATTAAAATTTGGGGTAATATTCTGTGTAATTCTGCTTCAAAATTTATTTTACTTAATAAAAAAAATTAAAAAATTATTAGGTGACACATACACCGATACACGTGTGCGTTGTGTGTGTTGTGTCTGCATCAAATGATTACATAAATAGGAATAGATATCTATATTATTCCTTGTAACTTCTCTGAAACTTACAAATAATTGAGCTAGGATTGTTTGTAAATTGTAAAACAAAGAAAAAAAAATTATGTTAATTCAGATATACAGTTCATTCGTCATAATTAAACCCGATTAGAATCTATTAAACATAATGAGTATAATAAGAGCGTATAAACCGCGCATCCGAATATATCGGTCATGTCTATTGGAAGAATATGTCTAAATCAGGATTTTCACTCAGCATTAACTTACTATATCAATTAGTACTAATTATATGCTTGAAATTATCCATATGTGACAAAATAACTTTTGTGTCAGATTCATCTCAATTAGAGAAAAGCATTATCATCTTTTTATCTCACTCTATCTCTCAAGAAAATAAAATATGAGAAGTGGTGGTTCAGCACCAAAAAATAAAAGGATAAAATAAAATAATAAAAAATTAAATATAATTTTCAATACATTTAAAATTTTCATTTCTTCGTAGTCCATCTTTCTCTCTCTTTTTCTCACTCTCACACAGTCACACTTTTTTTTCCTCAGTTTATCTCATATAGATGCAGTCATTTGGACGGATGAGCAACCATGACGGTTTTATGGCAATCCTAATAGAAAATTAGCCGTCAAAGGGTGAGCCACTCTCTTCCAAACCCCCCTGTATCCATCACTGACTGTGATATTTATAAATATGATTGGCTGCTGCAACGACATTTCGCAAGAGGTTTCGCATTTGGAAAAATCTTGAAAAAACGAGTTCAAGTGACATTTTTGAATTTTGACGACTCTATCTAGTGTTTCGAAATTAGTCGAGAAGTAAAATTTGGATCATCACTCGATTCAGCTACTAAATTTACTAGGTTTGACTATTGAAGATGTTAATTTAGTCAATCGATTAAATAAAGTTGAATAATTTATGTTCTTTAAAAAATCTCATAAGTAATAAAAGAAATAGATTTCGAACTTTGAATCTTGGATTCGCCCAACCTATAAAACGCCATAATAATAGGCTAATGAATGGTCAATTTGGGTCGAAAGTATATCTTGTCGATAAAAATGCAATACATTTACAAAGAGGATTGAATTGCACAAATTTGAATATGATGCTATTTTAACGAGATTGATGCCGTTTTTCGTTCATAATATATTAGATAATTATTAAAAATATTCATTTTTTAATAAGAATATGTAGGACACCCGGATTATTATTATTTTATTATTATTATTTAAATTGTATAACAAAAAATATCTGCCACGCTGCTTAGTAGTTCAATTTTTTTTTGGAAATGCTTAAAAGTTCAGTTACAACTATTCATATATAAAGGATTAGGGTTACAGTAATAATTAATTTGAAAAAACATTATAGTCAAATCTTGAGGTAATAGCATGTCAACTTAACAATTGAAACATGAAAGTCTAGGTGTAACAACACACTAGGTAGGTATATACATGACATCATGACTACAGATAAATAATTGCTTTTTTTTACTAAATAAAATATCAATAAATTCCAAATTTAAAATACATTTTTGCCACAATTTTATCCGACTAGAAAACTCCATCACTGCGCCACGTCCAACGGTGGTATTAGATGAAACCTTGGCAAAAATTCGAGGAGATCACAACCCAATTATTTAAAAGTCGAGTTTTATTAAAATCTTTCAAGGGAGAATTCTAAATATTCAATAAAAAAAAACATCGAGAAAGAAAAAAAAAATTATTTGTCTAAATATAAAGATTATAGCAAAAAAGGAAAGTATAAATCCTGATTATCAGTTGAAGGGGTGGTTTTAGAATTTAGGAATTAGGAGTTAGTTCTTTCGATTTTATGCGATTAATTGCGCCTTGCAGTGGTGGATGAGTTAGTTTAGCTATAAAACGTATATGCAAATTATATTTAATATTATTACTTCCCTTTTGCTGTTTTTTTGGAGAGTAACCATCTTGTGTCGTCCACTTATGAGTTGCAACTTGCCTTCACACTTATTATAACTTAGAGGTTAATCAATACTAATTCATTTGCTATTGGTGATAAATAATATATAATACATTTATGATTCGGTATATCTTAAATAAAATAAGGATTTGGTATGTATTATACAAATTTGTTTTTTTTGGAGAGGGTAATATATAAATTTGTTGATACTATATATTGACCTCATAGGTGGAAAAACACAATATAGTACATAATTAATATATATTAGTTAATAAACATATTAGATTATTAAGTATTATAATTTCACTTTCATATCATAATTAAATTACATTGCAAATTATTTAATACGTCTAATCAAATATAATATAAATATTTTAGGCATTTCAACTAAAGATATCAGCAACGGTGAAGCCAAGGCAGACATGCCTTGACGATCGTCCGAATTATCATCATTATTATTAGTATAATTTATATTTTTCTTACTTTTCGTATGCAAAAAGTAATTTTATCCGTTCATTTGTAAATCCTAACTCCACCCCCAATCCCCATATAGTCCTTATTCCATTTCTCTATAAATAAATTAGACTTAAATTACATAGAGACACGTGTAAGAAAGTAATATTCGTGTAGAATCGGTAATTCATACAAATTTTATACATACGAATACACTTGTCTGCAAAAGAGTAACATCATATTTACCACTCCAAAAGATCCCCACCGACCTCCCTGCTTTTCCTCATTTCTACTAACAAGAAATATCCCTCAATTAGTATTCAATTTCAGGAATTGAAGTTGAGGTTTCCAAATGGGAAATTTATATTTATATCGTATCAAAAACAGAAAATAATTGAATGCTGAATTATCAACACAGTGGGAAAAATAAATTATCTCCACGTCATCACGTGCGTATTTGTTAAACTGCAGGTCATTGGTCCTTTTCTATAGTACTGACATTTACTTATTTATTATTTATATACGTCCCTAATTTCGCCGTGTTTCCTTTCCTTGAATAAAAAAGCAAAAGAAAAAGGGAAGAAGAAGAAGAAAGTCCATGATCAATTCCATGCGTGCATTTATTTTATTGCCTCTCAAAGGAGAAAAAATAAATAAATTATGTGTTTAGTTGTAATCTCAAAAAAGTTTAGAAAATTCATAAATAAATGAAAATATTAATTAAAATGAAGCATGAATTGCAACATCGATACCCAACATGTCACCTTAAATTTAGTAAATTACATATTTCTTCTTGCAATAAATATAGTCTCAAATTTTCGCCAAAACATGTTTGCTGTATAAAGCAATTACCGCCGCGCTGCACTCTCTCTCTCTTGTTGCCTAGCATCTCTGTCGCCGTCGCCTGGACAGCCCCGCCTTCATGCAGCAGACCCTCGCAGCAGCCAGCGAGCAGGTAAGTGGATAAGAGCTAAACCATATAGCGTTTGCACCTCATGCTGTTCTGATTGTACCTCCTAAATCCTAATCCAGTTGCGGCAACAATGGCGGTTTCCTGAAATCTTACTCAATCGCCCAATGCTCAATGGGGTCGCAAGCAATTCAAATTTTCTGCGAATTTCCAACATCAGCTTCTCATAATCACTTCGTCAGATTCATAGATATTGATGGCGGCCGTACCAATTACAAGACGCGTTCGTGGAGGTTTATTACTGGTGGCCGGAGCGGCGGCTCGCGGTGGAATTGGGAGGGAACTCGAACCACAATCGACGGTCCAGATGATGATGCAGAAGATGAAGAGAAGTATCCTGTATAGCTCCTGTTGGATGCATAATGCATGCTGCATATATTATTAGTTCGGATAGTTTTCTAGGATATAATTATCTTTTCCAATTTTTATCAAGGCTATTTTAGTAATTTCAATCTTAAGTATGACTTTAAATATTGTTATGAAACAATACATTTGTGTTATCTGACTTTTCAATCCTACAGACGAACAGCCTAAATATAATAATAATCTCAGCAATTTCACAAATATTATCATAGATTTAGTTATTTAACCAATCCTAATACCAAACACACCTATTACTAATATCATGCTATATAATTTTTCTAGAATCTAAATTGCTAAATAAGTATATTTCCTAAGGTGAATATATTTAGAAAGCAGCTGGAGAGTATAAAAAGGGGCCAGAGTCCTACCAGGACTATCCCCTTTCGCGGCTATCTCTCTCTCTCTCTCTCTCTTCAAACACATTTCCTTCCATGGAGGCCCCACCACTCTCCACTGCTACACCAACAACTCCCACCACCACCATCACTCCATCCCCGGCGGCGCCCTACCCGGACACCGCCGCCTCCTCCCCGCGCTCCCGCAAGCACGACTCCTGGGACGCCGATCCTCCGCCGTCGCAGCCGCAGGCCGCCAAGCTCCGCCTCATGTGCAGCTACGGCGGCCACATCGTCCCCCGTCCCCACGACAAGACTCTATGCTACGCCGGCGGTGACACGCGCATCATCGTCATCGATCGCCACACCTCCCTCAACGACCTCCACCATCGCCTCTCCAAAACCCTCCTCAACAACCAGCCTTTCTCCCTCAAGTACCAGCTCCCCGCCGAGGACCTCGACTCCTTAATCACTATCACCTCCGACGAGGATCTCGAGAACATGGTGGAGGAGTACGACCGCCTCCACAATGCCGCCGCCGCGGCGAAGACCGGTAGGTTACGCCTCTTCCTGTTCCCCAACTCGCCGATGAGCATTGATCAGCTCCTCGTTCAGACCACGTCGAGCAAGCCGGAGGACTGGTTTTTTAACGCGCTTAACGGAAAATCGAGCAATCTGTCTACTGCTGCAAGCGATCGCGGATTTTCGGAGTCGTCTTCGGTCAATAATCTGCTCGGATTGGACGACGAGTTCGCCGCGAAGGCGGCGGAGAAGGACCCTGAGCTCAAAATTGAGGCGTCGAAAATTGGGGGAACTGCCAACGGAGTCGCTAATGGCAATTACGTAATTAATCAGGACGTGCACTCGGTTCCAGATTCTCCGATGCTCGATACGACGTCGTCGTTCGGTTCCGCCTCGAGCTCTCCGTCCATCCCGAACTTGCCGCGCATAAAGGTGCATGTGGAGGAGAATCGCAAGGTCGGTGGGTTGGGAATTGAGGAGCAGTTTCAGCAGATAAGTGTTAATCCGCCGTCGCAGAAGCAGGAGGAAGAGGTTTTCACGGCCACCGGAGTAGCTACCGGGACGGCGGCTTCTCCGTTTCCGGTAGTGGTTGGTGGCGAGTATCGGTTTGTTTCCGACGACGAGAGATCGGATCACGGCGGACAGAGAAAGCCGCAGCAGATTCAGCAGACGCAGCAGATTCCTCACTTTCAGCAGAAACAAACAAATGCTTTTGATTTGTCCTCTCCACATTCGGTTTCGAGGTACTTTTGCCGTTTGCTATTTACATCGTACTTTATACTCAAGTTTGACCTTAATTGAATGTTGATGATATAATTTCTGCAGTGATGGAAGTGGAGCAAATCAATTGTATAGGCAGAGACAAGCTGTTTATCACCAAGAACAACTCGTACAAATTCAATCTGGAAACAGCAGAGCTCCTTCTAATCAGGTCGATTTCAACTCTGTGGATCAAACAAACGCCAAAATTCAGATGCAACCGCAGCTTCAGGAATCCGGTTACGTTCTCAGCGGCCAATACGATCAGATTCAACCCGAGCTGCATCAACCACAGCAGTTCATTCATGCTGGTAACCAATATATTCCGTCTAATGCAGTTCCAATCACGTCGTATTACTCTGTATATCCTTCCCAGCCGCAGCCCCATCCACACCAATCCGTGCTTGATCAGCATTACCCTGTTTACTATGTGTCTGGGACTGGTAGACCAACCCCAGCTTATAATTTGCCAGTGCAGCAACCTAGTTATAGCGAATTAGGTCAAACTGCGCCTTCTAGCCACCCTCAAACGGCACCTGTGGCCTCACAGGCAGCTTACAATCATGCCAGAAATGTTCCTTCATCCAAACCAGAAATGGTTCGTGGTTTGTATAGAACAGGTGCTACGGCAGCTCCTCAGACGGTCCAAGTGCCTACAAGCCAAGCTCCATATGTTGGTTATGCTCCCATTCATCATTCGTCTTCAGCAGCAAATCCGAATTATGCTTATGAATTCGCTAATCCAACCCACGCGCAAATGTACTACACCCAGTTGCCACCTCAATTGGCTGCTGAGTACCAGCCCTTGAAGTCAGCCCCTGCTATGTCTGCAAAGGATGCATCTGCGCCGCTCTCAGCTGAGACGGTTCAGCATGGTAGCAGGTAGGAGATTGCAGCCGTTTCAGGTGAGCGGGGAATGGATGTACAATTTTGCAGCAGTTGGTTTGGTCTATATTTGAAGCTTATAATACAGTGTTCTAATGATCTTTCACTCTTCTTCATTGAGGAGGTCCAAATGATCTTTCCTTATTGGTTTGTGTAATTGTAATAGTTAATAATATACTCTGGTCTTTGTCTTAATTCTGTGTATGTTGTGTTATTGTCATCAAGTGAAAATGGGTGCTACCTGATATCATACTGTAAAAATTGCACCACAGAGTCACATTGTCCTGTGTATATGAATACATATTTATGGATCTTTGGAACAAAATTGTGTTTTGTCAAATTACCGTCTGTTTATAGTGATGGGATTGATCTTGAATTCTCTGCCAACAATACGAAACTGTGCTTCTAGTGGGATGTTTGTTGATGTTTAATAGGCAACTCACTGGTAAAAGCTTCATTGAGCACCCAAGCTTCCTGCTGTTATTAGTTGTGTTCAGATACTTTTATCCCTTATACTTTGCACGTTAGATGTTACGATTCTTTGATGCACCTGCGTATCTTTTGGCCTATGTTGATAAGTATGGTGTTACATCTTGAAGATGGAAGAGATGAGCCTCAATTCTGATATTTTGACTCAACATCATCTTCTATTTTAGACACCATTCGTGTTCTTTATCTGTCATGCTTGCCGATCCTTCAGTTGAAGAAAACCAGTTAAGACCTCCACCCGTATGATCTGTGCTCGTGCAGCACCCTTTGCATAGCTCTGTGTTACCGGTGATTATGTCTCATCCTTCCCCTGTCATTCAATGTAAAGATATGTGAAGATTGGTATGAACTTTATTCCATCTTAGCTGTAACAGTGCAAGTAATTCTTGCAACTTGCCATTGTATATCTGTCCTTATCAGACAACAATATATTTTTCGTCCAGATTCCCGAAGATGAGTTCGCCCTATTTCTTTCCTTGAAATGGAATCCTAACTTTAGGCAATCAACTTTGTCTACACCTTTTTGTTTGTATTATATTCATAAAGATGGAATTGCTTGTCTGGATGCATTGTGCTTTTCCCTCTCAGATTCTTTGTGCAGGACGTTCGATATTCCGCCTTGCAATTATTGGTAGCAACCACGAAAATATTCCAGGTTCAACCTTTATGTTTACACTGCCACTAAAGTGATTGTATGCTTTACAACTGCTCCAATTCCTCACTTTACTGCTCTACATTTACTTGTCTCGCAAGAATCTTCAACTCGCAGTGAAATCTACGGTACCAACGACAATTTGCAGGTAACAAGCGTCCGTCTTGTCTTGTCTTGCTGCTGCTGCTGCTGCATAGTTTCTTCACATAGAAACGGAGCGTAAGCGATCTTTTTTCCCCGCTATTCTTTTTTCTGTCTCGTTTCGTGGATAGATAGTTTAGTGCTTAGAAAGTTGGATTTGATTTTAGATTAGCGCTTGTTTTATTTGCAGCAATTAACCCGTAAATATATACAATAAGAAAGAATTTAAGTCCCACTTGCTTAAAACCAAAATAATCGAGGGTCTAATGTACATACATGAGGACACATTATGATTTATCAGGAATACTCGTGTGAAACCATCTTACGGATCAAGATCCGGATCCAAATTGTTTGTATCTGAGTTTTGGTCTAATGTACATACATGAGTACACATGATGATTGATCAGAAATACTCGTGTGAGACCATCTTACGGATCCAGATCCTGATCCTAAGTGTTTGTATCTGAGTTTTGACCCGTATCATGAATAACCCGTACAATGATATCTAACAAGACTCCCCCATATATATATATATGACCTTAGCTGGAGTTAGTTCTTACATTACTCGATGGTTTCATTTGAAAATTGACAAGAAATGTGAAGCATCTTTCTTGGTCTGCTGATGAATAATGAGGAATGTTGAAATCACACGAGAATTATTTTTAGTTAGCTGGTTTGCTTTATGCTAATGGTGCTGTTTTTCATGTGACTCCACAGTTATTCTTGCAATATTTTATCATTTGTATGCCTGCTAACTTAAAACTACTTGTAATTAACTATGGATTAGTCATAGTTTGAGGTACGAGGAGTGTGTATATTTTTTATGTGATATACTATTAAAAAACGGTATCTGATTTGTCTGACAATTGAAATCTGTGTGGTGTGGTCCATGCCAAAGTTGTCCTTGGAAGCATTTAAAGCAGTTTAATTGCTTAATTTACGGTCCCATGTCATTGCCACATCATCATTCTTGTCTGCTTCTGTGGTTATTAATTTCAGCTGTAGATGTTGATACATTTATTATTGCAAGAATGCTCTTTTGTATTCGAAGATGTTTATGATAAATTGATAATTGAACCATATATTTTTCTTCACTGAGTATATATTTTGTATAGCTAAATTATTGATTTAGTGACAACTCATAAAATTTGTAGCAAAGTTTTTCTCTGAATACCCCGGGATTTATTTTATAATTTTGTAGTATATTTTTTAGGAATCAAGTGCTTTGGTTAAGAATTTTCTTTTATTTTATGATTTATAGTTGATATAGATATCTTTGTTTAATTCAACTTCAACTTTAATAAGATAAGAGTAGTGATAAATGTATATAAATTATACATACATAATGAGTTATTTAGATATTTAATATTTAAATCAGTTTATAAATATTATTTAATTTAAAATATATTAATTATTTATCCTTCTGTAATAATTTAAGAAAAAATAGGATTTATTAAACTAATTTTCAATCATATCTTTGAAAATATAATAAGAGTAATTTAGCAAAAATATATATATAATTAGTAATAAAATCAATTTAAATAAAATCGATTCAATTCAATTTATATTATATATGTACAATTATATACATTTATCTTTTTTCTATAAGAGAAAATAATATTGTTACAATTGACAAAATCCAAGAATCTAGAACATGGTTTTATGGCTGCGGGCCTAATTTATGAGAGCCAAAATCGTTTATTGCGAGTTACTTTAGCTTATCTATAAAATATTTATAAGTCTGGTTTATAAGCTGTTATGAAATTAAGCATAATATATACGAAAAGTAAGAAAAATTACATAAAAATTACTAAGCTAGGATCTCTTGACTTGAGAACTTTTGGTAAAGCATTATAGAACTTCTAATAAAGATATTATGCAATCTTCAATTACGATAAAGGTTAATTATAATAATAAAAAAACTAATAAATATAGTCATAATCTGACTAGTACTTCTCCAAGTCTAGAATCTTATTTTGGCTAGAATTTCTTTAGGTTCATGTAATCTAATTCTAATCTTATTAGACTTCATAACTCAACAATCTATATAGATTGATCTCATATTTAATCATAATTTTAAATTTCTTTCATGATTCTGTGCGGTAGTGTCAAACCTTCCAACTTTAGTTTATCTAAGATTGCAACCATAGTCAACACGGACACCGAATTATCTATCCCATCCATTACAAGTTTCTACTTGCTTCTATTTTCCACCTGTCTCGTCTACTCTTTGCCATGCATCGCTAGTAGTGGTATATCTGGTTCTTCAACAACCTTCTATTGAATATGAACTTCATTGCTCCCACCCAAGTTAGAAATATCTGACTCAATAACTTGTCTACGTGCACCATGAGAATCTTGGCTACTCGACTCCTGCTGCTTCGATGTTCTGCGATCTTTTGAAAAACACTCTTCTCCATTTCTCGAAAACATAGTCCTCACACTGATCAACATCAGTTGTCTTGAGGTCTGATAGTTCCTTGGCCCACAACTCCCACTTTCCCTTCTCACTCACGTGACCAGTACGATAATGCTTCAAAACTGCATTATTCTCGTACATCTCCAATAATATCTCCATCTTATCATTCATGACTTTTATCGTGTGGAGTATGTTCTGTGACAACGATAACATATCATACTCATCGTTTTTCTATCCAACATCTCCCACTCCTCATTCAACTTCTCAATAGGTGTTTTTCCTTCAGCCGTCGTATTTGTTCCCACCGTTCTCGGTGCTCTGATACACTTATTAGGAAATTAAGCATAACAAATACGAAAAGCAAGAAAAACGAACGAGAATTGGTTACCTAATTCATCTCCATGAGACTACGTCTGGTGGCACGGCCAAGCCATGATCTCTCCACTAGAAAACTTATGATAAAAATATTATACAATCTACAATTACAATAAGGGACAGTTTATAAGAAGAAGAAAAAAAATCATAATAAATATAATTCTAATCTAATTAGAATGACTCCAAACTTAGAATTCTATTTTGATTAGAATTCTTCTAAGCCTATAAAATTTAATTCTAATCTTATCGGCCCCTATAACCCAACATAAATATTTGATTTGAAAGAATATTCATTCACAAAATCACTTTAGCTAATTATTTTATCTTATTACTTTAGTAATTTATTTTTAAAATAATCTTAACATCTTAGATAAATCTGGTCTAGGAATCTTCCCACTCTATTTTCAATTTACATAACAGGATAGACTTTTATTATTTTAATGCATTATGATTGATTCATACTCGCTCTCTCGTGATTACGGAGTCTAATGAATTAGAAAATAATGGTGCTATAATTTATTTATGTGTTACGTATGTTTGGTCAAACCCGATATCAATTAAAATTTAGGCCATATTCCTTAGCCAACCTTTTGTATTGTGAAGGAACGTGACGAACCTTGCTACTCTTCTATGCAAAATTTTATCCTGTATCACAAATAATTGAGATAGCACCAACTTGAGTACCTAAATTTCATTTGTTTCACGTTTCTGTATACTTTTTTCTTTATATCGTGTTTCGCCTTTTTTTTCTAATTGTTCCTCACTACAATTATTGAAGCTCTGATTCTTTTGGTAGTAAGTATTTGAGTGAAATTTTGGAGCCTTTTATGTTTTGTAACGTGTTTTTTGTTTATTAAATCACATGTATAAACACGAATATGCAGTAACAGATTTAGAAAATAGAATTGGTGAGGTCGGAAACAGTGAAAAATTAACAATATATATAATAGTCACCATCATAGAAACGAACGGAGGTAGGGTCGCGCGGGGCGGAGCTGCTGCACATGGAATCGACAGTGGCTCAAAAAACCGAACTTAATAAAAAAATTTGGTACTCATGAACCAAGTACGCAGTGATTCCACCTCTGTCCGTCCCTGCATGTATGGTTCTTTTTTTTCATTTATTTTACTCTCACAAAGAGAGAAATAACACTAAACTATGAGATTTGCAGGGTGCATATGGTAGTATCTTAATTTGTTCAAAAATTGACTCCTATGTAATACCTAACTTCATAACGATATTACTTTTAGACTTTTGTTTGGAAGAGAAACCGCGGCGGTCGCGGCGGGGCGGGGATGGGGGGCGTCGGGCCGCGCCTAGCCGGGCTTTCAGCCGCTGGAGCGGCTGATCGCCAGGCTGCGGCGGCCGCGAATCGGTGGTGATAACGGTGGTCCGCAGCAATGCGGCGGCTACCTTAAATTTTTTTTTAAATAAATAAGTGTGATGTGATTTTACAATGTAGATTTTGGGAAGAACAAAAGCTGCAATTCAAGGTGCACCGCTTCAATTTCGAGATTATGTTAGTCGACGTTCTTCTCTCCGCGAATAACGAGCTTATGGCCAACTCCAACATGATCTCATTGAACAAATTTGGGCCAACTCGAACTGATTTGAAGAATGAAGTAATTTAGGAATTTCGATTATGTCATTTTCAATTTCTAAATAATGTAATTTATGATTTTTAATTATGTCATTTTCGCTTTTTAATTTATGTAATTTAGGATTTTAAATTATTTATTTTAAAATTTTAATTAAGTACTTTTCGAATTTTTTGTCTACATTTTACAAATAACTTAATTACGAATTTATATA